>OZ023314.1:1538126-1549088 GCA_964007375.1 Ophion obscuratus | reverse complement strand
TCTGAAATGATAAAAATAGTTTTTTTTTTCAATTAACAAAAACAAAAAAACAAGTAATAAAAATAAGGAAAATTGATAAAAGGAGGAAAAATAAAGATATTGAAAATGGTATGGGTCGGTCGCGTTCAGTGTTACGAGGTTTCTATGAATCATAGGGTTAGGCTCGAGTGTCGGTGATAAGAGTCTCGGCGCAAAAGTACCCGCAAAGATAAGAAATATTGTATTGTATCCTTGAGCGTTGGTGCGCAAGCCTCGAACGACGCGTTGGCGGCGCTAGATTTTGCGCAACCATCTATATATAAATATCTAAACCCAAACAATGTGTATATATATAAAAACAAAGATACCCTGTGTCGGTTTTGTAGTAAGGAGGAACAAAGGTTCGAGCTCATACTTGTATGTGAAAAAAAATCGAAGAAAAAATGATTGAGGAAGTGGTAGGTTGTCTGGCAAAATGGCGAAGAGAAATGAAAGGAAAACCGATAAATGAATTGTGTAAATTTGTGAGACTGTTCTCGAGGACATGGTAAAAAATGAAAGCATAGAGCGAAGAGGAGGAAGGACCAAAGATAAATGTAAAAGAAAATAAAGCAACAGGTACTTAAGGGGTTAGGTTAACACTTGATTCCGCTTGAGGCAACTCAAATTGAATAGAAAGGTTCTTCACATGGAGCCGGAAGCGCAGATTGAAAGTAAACTTCTAATTACAACGATAAAACTGCTGTAAAACGTTATTGAGGGAGGGGATAACTTGAGGCGAGGAAAAAATTTGCTGATTTTTATTCTTTTTTTTTTTAATAGGAAAGATTTCTTCACTATTTTTTAGACCCAAGGTATGTTTTATTACTATTTTTGGCTGTTGCATGATATATTTTTTAATTGATGTTTCCAAATAGCGGAGGTAATTGTAATCGACCGGTTCTGATGAAATTTGGTATAAATATTTCTAACCTAATTGCTTAAAACATGATCTCAAATGTTTTTGAAAATTGAAAAAAAAATCTTTTTTTATTGCAAAATGTAGCAACTTTTGGGACAATTCAATCTTTTCGTTTGAAAGCTCACATTTAATCGATTTTCAACATTTCTCACTTTTGCTTGGTTCATATTCTACATATGAGTATTAATGAACGAAAAATGTTCGATGCTGCTAAAGTTTGCATCGTTGAAACGCAACGAAAATTCTTGACTCTCCAAATATCTTTAGTTCTAAATTGGTTATATGTTCTCGAAAATGTTTCAGCGATTTTCGTATCGTAAATGCGTCAAATAAATACAGCAATGTGAAGACATTTTATTTTTCGTATTGCAACAATACAAACTTTAATACCGGAATCTTCGTTGGTTTTTCTTTTCAGATTAATCCCGCTAACGCTACACGTCACGACGTCCGACGACAACCGCCGCAACGCTCAGAAGAACGTGCCCCCATTTTCAAAGATTAATTGAAAAAAACACCATGTAACAGCCATAGGTAGTAATAAAACATCATTTACCGCAAAAAAATGGCCACATTGTTCAATTAAAAAAAACTTCTTGTTCAATCTTCAAAAACATTTAGGCTCATGTTTCAGACATTTAGATTCCTCCGCCATTTTTGAAGATTAATTTTTCAAAAAATACCATGTAACAACCAAAAGTAGTAAAAACACATACCCTAAGTCTAAAAAATGGTGAAGAAATCTTTCCTTTTAAAAACAGAATCATTAAAATCAGCAATTTTTACCTCGCCTAAAGGTATCTCCCCCTTAAACCACTTTTTCTAGAAATTATGTTTTTTCAAAACGGTGTACATGATTTCTGGACATCTAACAAACCGATTGACTTGCAATTTGGTACACTTATTCAGTGTAATAGTAGTTTAGTCTTGACCGACATTTTTTCTTAACATTTTTTTTCATCCCCGAGTAAAAATGATTGTATATACTTAGATACGATTATATAAAAATGATATACAATCATATATATTTATATATAGGTTTATATATAATTATATATATATACGTGAAACTTTTATTTACGGTTTGTATAATTAGATATAATATTTTATACAGTTATATATAATTCAATATAGTGTTGTATATAATTGTATATATACGTGATAATTTTATTTACGGTATATAAAATTGTATATGACTGTATATGACCCGAGTAAAAATGATTGTATATACTTAGATACAATTATATAAAAATGATATACAATCATATATATTTATATGGGTGTATATATAATTGTATATGATTCTATACATTCGTATATTTAATCCGATATAAATGTACCCGAGTAAAAATTAATATATATAATCATATATAATTGTATATTAATTGATCATATACAATTGTATACAAAAATTGGCCCGATAGAATTTTATATATTTGTATATAAACGTATACAATTGTATACGTTTATATACAAATATATACAATTCTATCGGGCCAATTTTTGTATACAATTGTATATGATCAATTAATATACAATTATATATGATTATATATATTCATTTTTACTCAGGTCGGCTATTAAAAATGTCATTTTTCCTCGAAAAAAACGAAACAAAAAAAATTTAATCATTTTTTTTTGATGATTGAAACACGATAACAAAAAATCTCGGTCAAGTCTTAGCCAGATTGTTTATTTTAAGGAGGTTGGAGCGATTCAGTTGAGTCAAATTACGATTCATTCATATTTTTTTTCAATGAACCTCAAAAAAATGCATACGAGGTACAGATTTATTCTATATATGATAATTTTTTTAAATATATAATTAAAGGGCAAAATTATGCATTTTAACATTTTTATTACGTAAAGTAGACAAATTTTTGTGTTACTACCAACTTGAAAAAGCATAACATTATGAATGATTATTATAAAAAAAACTACGACAACGAATGTTTTATACAATTCACAATGAAATTTTGAGTAATTCATAATTATGCCTATTCATATTTACGTCACGAGATTATTGGCCCATGGTTTACGATGGGCAAGATGAGGATTTTTTTTTTCTAAATGTTCACAAAGGTTCAATTTGCGTTAATCCGTTGTTAGAAATGGTTTATCTTGGTCCTAAATAACAATAAAAATTACATAAACTTTAGTGTGAAAGTCTTGCCCATCTAACCGCACGTTAAATAACATACATTAAACTATTTTTTATCTCTGGTGTTTGGTGGTGAAAAAAGTTCAAAAAATTCGTAAAGACTCAGTATAGTGTAAGCAAGAACATGTATTTTTTAATTAAATTTAACCTTGGACTGTGGCTAACGCTTCAACCTCCTTAAGAAGAAAAACTCATTTTTTTTCTTTCAAATCAACCGGGTGGCCAAAATGAAGTACACCGTTGAGCCCCTCACGTTCAAGGGTCTTTCGCGAGATTGTTTATAATGTCTTTTTCGTATAAAAAAGTGTACGAATTTTTTTTTCGTATGAAAAAGTGATTCACTCATAAAATTAATTACACACCTATTTAGTATGAATATCAAGCTGTTAGAAAATATATATATTTTTTTTCGATGTACAAAATGGCCGACTACTAATATTTTATTTTGTGATCTTTTTTGTAGACACTTCGCGGCGTGACATTTAGCATCCACAATTTTTTACCTAGAGCGAAAAACAAAAATTCTCGTCAATCTACATTAGAATACCTAGAGAAGTACGTACGGGATTTGAAAAATATTGTTTTGTTCAAAAGTTGTAGGTATTTGAACTTAAGAAATGAATTTTCAGTAAAAAATTTCGTTATAACTGCAAAAAAAATTGTCAAATTCGCACATAATTTTATACCCGTTACTGTGGCCTAACCCCCTTAAAGTACGTACAAATAAATGTCCAAACGATTTTTCAATCATCTTACTTATTCCTTCAAAATTAATTTTCGTAAATAACCCTGTTTTTCGGATCGTCACAGTAGCCTAAATGAAGTTTTTCCACAAACCTTTGTATTTGTTGATCTCACTCTGGCCATAGATGCTTGTGGTCCTGTAGGGATTCACGCTCACGCATACTTCCCCTATGTACGTATAGATCCGTCCGCCATTGAATCTGCCGAAAAATGTAAGTACGTAGAGAAATTGGAGGGTCAAGAAATGGACAGCATCATAATAAAACAACAACAATAATAATAATAATCAGTAAATATATATTTTCTTCGGGTATGCTCAAATAATTTATCATATGTTTGTCCATTTATTATTAACAAATGCCTAAAATTATTTTTCACTCGAACGAACTTTTTTTCTGCACCTTGCCATTTTCGTAATTTTCGAAATTTCAAAAAAGTCGCCGATCATACGAAACTTTTATTACCATACCCAAACTTCAATTTTAATTTTTTCAATACAATAATAACTCCGTTGTTTGTCAATATTTTCCAAAAACCAAAAACTCAAAGTCCGCAATGCTCGTGTCAATTGTGTGGAATATTCTGACTTTCCCATCGCAATAATTCCGTCGGATTTTTTTTTTTGAAAATCTGTCTTTCTAACTTCAAGCTGAGCAGACCCATTCATAAAATAAAGTATACGATGTTTTCAACAGCTATGGAAAAAAAAACGTTTTTTTTCTGTTATGAAACGGTACCTATAAAAATTACTGGTTGCACATACATAACTATACGCAGTCATAATTCACACAATATAGCAACAACAGGAGCATCAATAATGATCAGTGTAACATTTCTTTAGCGCAAAAAACGGTTTTTCAATACCATAAATCAAGTTTACGTATAAATGTGAATGTGTGTTTTGACATGTACACGTCAAAACATAGCGAACTCATATATATGAGGTATTCCACGTGAACCCGGTGGACTTTATCCCTGACCCCGATTTCCTTTTTTTAATCTCATTCCATTGACTCTAAAAGACACCCTGAATTTTTTCACATTGTTCGAAACAACCCTTAGTAAAAACAAAAACGCCTCGATTTAAAAATCGGAAAAAATTCCCAAAAATTCGTGATTATATATAAAAATTTTCAAGCTATCACCCGCAGTGGAAGTATTATTTTTTTCTGTGCTTTCTGGGCGATTAACGTTAAAAAAAATACGAAAAATTCGAGAACCGCTTACTTCGGGCGGATACTTAAATATTTTGAAACCTACAATAAATTTTTTTGGACCATTTTTCAATAACCAAATCACAATCATGGATTTTGAACAGTTGGCAGTCAATTTTTCGGATTTTCTTTAACGTTAATCGCTCAAAAAGCACAGAAAAAATCATACTTCCACTGCGGGTGATAGCTTGAAAATGTTTAAATATAAACACGCATTTTTGGGAATTTTTTCAGATTTTTAAATCGGGACGTTTTTTTTCGGGGAATTTTTTCTTACTAAGGGTGGTTTCGAAAAATGTAAAAAAAATCAGGGTGTCTTTTGAAGACAATGGAATCATGTTTTTTAAATAATCGAATTGGCGGGGGTCAGGGCAAAAAGTCCACCGGATTCACGTGGAATACTTCATATATATATATATATATATATATATATATATATATATATATATATATATATATATATGACATGATATCTCCTAGAATTAAATGTAGGAGTGTGTTATGAATCGGTTCGCTGCTCATATAATACGACTGAAATTATACAGATTGAGCGGACATATAACGGATGCAAGTTTATACACAGTACAATCTTCTGCAATGTAACCGAATATATATATACATATATGCAGGCATACAGTAGTCAGGATGTGCGGGGACGGTAATAACGCACACGAGCATTATTCGTCGCGCTTCCACGTTTGCCGCGGATTTATACTATAGACACGCATGTATATAAATACACACCCACACTCGCAAACCCACACACACATATGTTTATATATATGCGCATACTTACGTGTATATATATATATATATATGTACATTAGACTGATTCAAAAAAAAAATTTCCTTCTGGATTCTCGTGCTATTGTTGGGCACTGATAAAACAAAATTTCTCTAAAAAGATGGGCGCGGTCACTCAATTTTTAGAGGTGGCTATCTCGATTTTTTTGTATTTGAATTTTTTTTAACGTACGTATTGCATTTAAGCATAGTCATGGCTTCGGATTACGGATAAAAATCACATCCAGCAGCTTTTTCGTAACAAAAATAAACTCTAACAATTTGAAAAGGGTGCAATATTCACAATTCAAATCCAGGTAGATCAATAATGGCGTCTATACTACTCTCGTTATTCATGTAGATTTATTTATACGCATTAACGTTTCGCACTTTTTACGAAAAATTAAATTATAAGCTTTTATTCATAAATCGTATATTTACATTTTCAAAATGCTACGCTTATATTATCTTCAAACTCATTTACATTTCTTCCCAGCCATTCTCAAGTTCGTTAACATTTTGGGCAGAACGAAAATGTGCAACGTTGAACAGTTTGTCCAAATCTCTCTTAAATTTACGCTCCTTCGATATTTGTGACGGCAAATTCTTTTTAACTCGATTTTTTAAAAGTTGTTTCCAGACTAGATGGAGTTTTATTGATTTCAAGATTGCGTTATTCAATCGACGCGTTGGAATTTCAGCACATTTCCATTGTTCGAAAATTTCTTTCATCGTTTCGTGTGCACTTCGACGTATGGTCAGTTTTTCTCTGTTATGTTTGTAAAAGAACAAACTCAAAACTTTTCCGATTTTTATCCGTAATCCGAAGCCATGACTATGTTTAAATGCAATTCGTTCGTTAAAAAAAATTCAAATACAAAAAAGTCGAGATAGCCACCTCTAAAAATTGAGTGACCGCGCCCATCTTTTTAGAGAAATTTTGTTTTATCAGTGCTCAACAATAGTACGAGAATCCAGAAGGAAATTTTTTTTTTTGAATCAGTCTAATATATATATATATATATATATATGTACATGGGTGTGTGTGTGTCAGGATCACATAGGGAACCATCCTATATATATATACAGGGTGTCCTGCTTATCTCTGCCACCCGAAATAACGCGGTAACTATCAACGTCTAAAAAGATGTTCCAGACAAAAGGTGTATGGTGTCAAGGGGGCCATCAAATGCGACCAATTTGTTGTTATTTCGGTGGAGGCGCTGACGCACAGTGAAGGTCACCTCCGCTTCTTTAACTGGAATGGTAAAACCGTTTTTCAACCATCTTGTGGAGCACCTCAAGCAGCATAAAAAACATTCAGGGGTCAAAGTCATTCAAGGTCATTCAAGGTCACCTATTAAAATGAAATACAAATCTAAATATCTCGGATCACTACCAAACATTTGGTATTGATCCGAGATATTTATAATTGTATCATCGATACTGACCATGAATGACCTTGAACGACTTTGACCCCAAGTGTTTTTATGCGGCTTGAGATGCCTCCACAAGGTGGTTGAAAAAAAAATGTACCATTCCATTCAAAGAAGTGGAGGTGCGTCAGCGGTTCCATCGAAATAAAAAAAAAAATTGGTCGCACTTGATGGCCCCCTTCGCGCTGTACAACTTTTGTCTGGAACATTTTTTTTGTGACGTCGATGATTACCGAGTTATTTCGGGTGGCAGAGACAAGAGGGACACCCTGTATATGTGTGTATATATGGGACATTCCACGCCATTTCACCTAGCCCGTGACCCCGACCATTTTTTATTGTCCTGATTTTTTCCACACCAATTTTTAGATCCTTAACTCTTCTCTTTTAGAAGAAGTTAAAAAAATCGGTCGGAAGTTTTGGAAACGTTCAAACGCTGATAATTCCCGAACTAATTCAGTACCGACAAATGTCGATGTTTGACTTTTTTTCATTTGGAAGCATACTTTCGTTAAAAAATATGAAAAAATTATCAATTATCAATGTCAACGTTTTTGTTTTCTTCCAAAGTGACAACTATTTATTTTAAAGATGATTGCATTTTTTCATTTTTTTCAACAAATTCTCTAAAATAGAGTGACCCACTCTATGATTTTTAAGACTAGTCTCATCGTGGGCCTATTTTTTCTTCTATTTTTTTATCGTATTAATCATATTTTTTTGGGAAGTGTTTTTTACCATTTTCATCTCCAATAATGCTATTAATGATTTTGTGATTCCCTATTCGGCTTCGACAGGCCTGAAGAGGTTAATTTTTTATTTATACTGAATTTAAAAAAAATCATTCAAATAAATTTTTTTCAAACGTCAATCCCTAGAAGTTTTGTTCCACACAATAATTCGTCCGAGCAATATTTTTCGAGAAAATTCAGGTGTAAGATTAAAATGGGACACCCTGTGTGTGTATATATATATATATATATATATATATATATATATATATATATATATATATATATATATATATATATATATATATATCTACTAGTCACAATTAAAGGATACAAAAAAATTTCTAAATGTTTAGGGAATTTTCAAAAGGCGAAAAATGGTCGTAGAGTAATAAAAAAAAAGCAAATGCAAGTTTCAAGCCTCTAGTTTTGAGATCCAGAGGTCAAATATTTTTATCGTTGACCGTTTCTGAGCAATTTTAAAGAAATGAGCGGAAGAAATATTTCCAACATTTTTGCTTGCCTTTTAATCGGTCCATGAGCCTGAATACATTTTTTTCAGCGATTTCACCTTGAAGCTCTTTCAGTTCGATTCTTCCCCTTTAATTTGAGCGGTTCGTGAGCTTTGTACGATGATTTCTCGCACGAGTTATCGTCGTTCAAAGCAATAATGACCTTTTCAGCTTTGATAATTAACTACTCGGAAACTAATGATCGCATAGAAAATCAAAGCAGGGCTTTAAAAACTTCAAAGCATCCTCTATAAGGCGTAATTATTGTTTTTTTTTATTAAAAAGAAAAAATTGGATGCAAAAAATTTGATTTCAACACAGGTAAAAATTTGTGTTTTTAGAATTTTTTTCCAAAGTTCAGACTACTTTACAAATAGTGGATAGACTAAGGATATTTTTGGTTTCTTTTGTAAGCTCAAAGTATCCCAAAGAAACCCCCTCAAGAGTTCGAAGCACTGGAATTTTTCTTTCATTGTGATCCGAATGATTGATATTGTCACGTTTGTTAAAAATCAATTAAACGATCAATTTTGCAACGTTTATTCATTCTTTTATTTGCAAATGTCATTTTTCGTAAAAATCGATATTGTTGTCATAAAAATGTTAAATAGCGAAAAAAAATAAAAGCAATTTCGATTTTTTTTACAATGTTCACAATGTTACACACTCGTCTAAAAAAAAATCGTTATCGTTCGTTTTTTTACGAGGCTTTTTACGAGTAATTTTTTTGGTCAAGTTGTCAAAAAAATGAGAGTACGAAAAATTTATAAACTTTGAATTTAGACATTTTTCGTATCCTCATTTTTTGTGCCTAGTGTAAATGTGCGTGCACACACGTGTACTTGATCTTCAAAAACCATATACAGCTATATCGCCCCAGATTATGAGATAACGCGTAAGCACTTTCACCTACAATCACACACTACATTCGGCAAGGCCCGCTAATCAATGTTTTTCGGACCGCTAATCGCAGCGGTGAGTGTACGTTGACGGAATAAAAAAAAAATCACGTCTCTTGCTGCCAGGGTTGCGAAATTTGTACATAATGAATTATTCATTACTTTTCTGATGGGTAATGAAAAAAGTAATGAATTATTTATTACTTTTTTGATGGGTAATGAAAAAATATTTCATTAATCATTATATTACATTCAGTAATGTACAAAAATTCCATTACCCATTAAATTATATTTTGTAATGTAAACAATTTCCGTTACTCATTACGTTGAATTTTGTAATGTAAAAATGTCCATTACTCATGACATTATATTTTGTATTGTAAAAAATTTAAATTACTCATTACATTGGAATTTGTTATGTGAAAAATTTCCATTACTCATTACATTGCATTTTGTAATGTGAAACATTTTCATTACAGAATGCGATGTAATATGTAATGACAAAAATTTTCATTACACATTATATTGTAACGGGTCATGGACATTTTTTACATTACAAAGTGTAATGTAATGAGTAACGGACATTTTTTACATTGCGAAATTTAAAGTAATGAGTAATGAAATTTGTTCACATTACTGATGTAATGTAAAAAATGTCCATTACTCATTACAAGGTAATATGGATTATTGTTCGTTTCCCATCGGGTCAGATCGACCCAGTGCAAAAACCGCTGCCCCTAATGGGAAACGAATAATAATCCTCATTACATTGTAATGAGTAATGAAGATTTTTTACATTACAAATGTAACCTTATATTTTGTAATGTAAAAAAAATTTCCATTACTCATTACTTTAAATTTTGCAATGTAAAAAATGTCCATTACTCATTACACTACACTTTGTAATATAAACAAATTCCATTAGCCATTACAATGTAATGTGTAATGAAATGTTTATTACCTTATGTTTTGTAATGTAAAAAAATTCCATTGCACATTACATTACGTTTTGTAATGTAAAGAAAATCCATTGCTCATTACATTACATTTTGTAATGTAAAATATTTTCATAACTCATTACATGGACTTAGTAACGTAAAAAAATGTCCATTGCCCATTACATCGTAATGGGTAATGAAAATATTTCACATTACAAAATGTAATGTAATGAGTAATGACATTTTTTTACATTACAAGATTTAATTCAATGAGTAATGGCAATTGTTTGCATCAAAATGTAATGTAATAAGTAATGGAATTTTTTTACATTACCGAATGTAATGTAATGTGTGATGAAATATTTTTCATAACAAAATGTAAAGTAATGAGTAATGAAAACGCTAATCCATTACAAAAAGTAATGCATTATTCGCAAGCCTGCTTGCTGCCAAAGGATTATCAATTCTAGAAGAAAGAAGGGGAAAGCGCGAAGAAAAAAAAGTGTTGACTTTTCATTTGTCGCTGACGAAGAACTCCGGTGCTTCGTGTGCGAGGCGGTGGACGAAAAGAGAAAAACGTTTCGAGCTAAAATGTGAGTCAGCA
>OZ023314.1:1308126-1535626 GCA_964007375.1 Ophion obscuratus | reverse complement strand
AAATTGTACCCCATGAAAAGCATATCCACACCAATTTCTAGATTTTTATCTCTTCTTCTTTAGGAGCTATGATTTTCCGAAAAATCTCGATTTCGGAAGTTACGGAAACGTTTAAACGCTGATTATTCCGGAACTAATTGAGATATCGACAAATGTTGATATATAACTTTTTTCCATTTTGAAGCATACTTTCGTCAAAAAATATGGAAAAATTATCGATTATGAAGGACAACGTTTTTTCGGCTTCTAAAGTGAAAACAATTTTTTTCAAGATGATGGCCATTTTGTATTTTTTTTAAATTCTCTAAAATAGAGTAACCCATTCTTTGATTTTTAAGGCTAGTCTCATCGTGGGCCCATTTGTCCTTCTATTTATTTTTTGAATTAATCATATTCTTTTGAGAAGATTTTTATCATTTTAATCGCCAATAATGCTATTAATGATTTACAATGTGACTTCGACAGGCCTGAAATGGTTTATTTTTAATTTATGCTGAATTTAACGAAAAAAAAATCTTTATTTTCGTTGAATTGAAAATAGATGAAAAATAAACCGTTTAAAATCAATTATTCATAGATATTAATCATTAGTATCAAAATATTAATTAAAAAGGCAGGAAAATAAGAAATAGTTGGGATCACGGGGTAGGTAAAAATGGCGTGGAATATCCCATACATACTCGGGAGATTTAAAAAAATCGACTATTTTTTATTTATTTAATAAAATAAAAAATAAAGACGCCTGTTAAAATATGAGCCCTCAATATTAATATTTAAAGGTTCCGCATTGCGATTTTCTACCTTGCTTGCTACTTTTGAATTTTATAACTCGCCAACAGGTAGACGCACAACAATGCCTATGACACACTTATGCAAAGAATTAAACGCTCTATAAAAAAGGTCTCTTATCGTTTAATGATAAATCTACTCTTTCAAAAGTTATTCAAGGTCAAAGTTGAATATGTAATAAAAATAAAGAGCTTTGCACTTTTCCGGCGAAACTATCAGACTTATCACACAATGTCATAGAACCTTTTTTGTAGACCATTTCATTTTGTATAAAAACATGTGATTGAATTATTTGAAAACTTAAAACTTTGAAAGGCACATTAATTTTTTGAAAATAGTTGCTATTTCCGTGAATTTAATTGTTATATTAACGAAAAAAATAAATGAAAGGACGACCATTTTTAAAAAGTTACTTTTTCATATTCACTGTTGATGAAAATTGCAAAACACGTGAGTATGTTTTCCTTTAATTTATTTATTTTTTCTAAAACAATAAATTAAAAAATTTTAAACATAAAAATTACGAAAAAACTTGCATACATCAACTTTGTGTACTGTAAAATATTTATGCCCATGCAAAATTTGCTTAGCCATGCGAGACGTACTTCAACTTATGGACGTTGAAGTATGCCTCATGCAAGTGCCCCGAAACATTCTTTTCCACCCTTTTATTTATTTATTTTCATTATCATCCGAAATCTTCTATTGCCAATTTGAGCTGCAAATCTTTTATAAGGATCCTGAAGAGTGTTCGAACGACTTTCGTAGCACAAATTTGCCCGAAAAAAATGGAACTCCGCAATTTTTGTTGCGTTCTGACGTTGCAAATTTCGATATATATATATATATATATATATTAATATCGTAAATGTATGTGTATGCATTTGTGTGTGTGCGAGAGAGAGAGAGAGAGAGAGAGAGAGAGAGAGAGAGAGAGAGAGAGAGAGAGTCATGGTTCATGGTTACGATTATTGACAAATTTATCAAATTTATTTATCTGTCGAAATAATCATTAAGCTATTATAGGGTCGCTCGGATTTGTCGCACGAGTAAATATACCCGAACGAAAATATGGATATTATGACGCATTATATATGTGTATACATATACATGTATACATGACAAATCACTTGACATACGTGCGCGCTACACATCGTACTATTCCTGGACATGATGTTGCCGGCTCGCACGCCGGGAGAAAATGCACGGACAAGTTACACACGCGACGTGTGTGTGTGTGTTACACGCTGCGCATATGTATCATCCGCGTGATAAAAAAGTGGCGCGCCGGAAGTCTTTCAAGACTACGCGAGCCAAATGAAATCCCAGCCGGAAGTGGCAAACGTTTATGGCGGTTCTCTGGTATTCGCTCGACGGCTCGAACGCTATATATATAGCTGTGTGTTTATACAGGATGATTCACAACTACTAGGTCTCCCCTTGTCGCCGTGTAGGGCGTGTCGTTGCGAGCAAACCCTTTTTTTCCTCCAAACGTCGTGCGACAAAAATCGACCGAGATATTGGCGTTTAAAGTCCAAATAATGAAGAATGGCACTGTAGAGGCCCAATCGCGGAACGTGCAAGCCGGATCGAACGCGGCTTTGAATCCACCTCCGAATGCATTTTTTCTTAATATTTGTTTTTTTTTTAAATAAAAATAATGAGGAATATTCGCTCTGTAAATCGTTACTACGATGCAATCATTTTCGTTTATTATTTAAGGGGTAAGGCCACTGTAAATTTTTTGAAAAATCGATTTTTTTTTATTATCTTAAAAAATAGTTTAAACCCTCTAGAATAAGAAAAAAAAGGTCCTGTGCGTTCTTTTTTCAATTTTTTCCAATAAAAAACTATTCGCAAAACTTTAAACGCGTTTTTCTCGAAACATGGTTTTTCAAAATGGCACGCAGCATAACTCGAGCAATTTTCATTTTTTTTACTTGAAATTTTAACCAGATGTGAACATTTACATTATCTTGAAAATGTCGATCGGAATTTTCAAGAACTTTATTTATTGATTTTTTATTAACAAAAAACTTGCCGTTTTTTTCGTCAAAAATCAATTTTTTTTTTCAAACGCACGCCAAATCCACAAAAATTGATACTTTTTAAAATCCGATCGACATTCTCTAGCTATAGCCCTCTAGATTAATGGTTTTTTTTTGTTCTAGATTCAAAAGTGCACCAGTGGTGCTGCGTGCCGCGGAGCCCTGGAAGCAAAACATGTCCCGGGAAGATAGCTGTGGAACCGCCATTTTGTTTTTTTTTACTGTAAAAAAATTTTATAATAAAGTTTAATGTATGCCCGATAACACCATTAAAAGTTTTTTTTCAAATACCTTCAATTTCGGGAGCAAAAAATTAGTGAAAAAACCTTTTTTTTTGGGCCGTTACAGTGGCCTTACCCCTTAATGCATGAAAAGAAAAATCGCGCGTGGGTGACTACTTTGTCGTTGTTTACTTCGCGTGGGGCTTCGAACGCGAATATCTTGGACAATTATTGGTCGCGCGATATTTAAAAAAAGCGGTTTTTGTACCGTGGTAACCCTTAGAGTTGTGAATCACCCTGTATATGTAATATATGTGTATATTTACAGCGCTATTTGACTAGAGACGTGCGATCAGCTGGTTCTGTTTGTTTTGACTGTCAGAGTAACATAACCTCATCGCGCACACCGGACACTCGTGGGCCCTCTCGTTTCTTCGTGATCCGCGTCCGAACAAAGTAGAAAAAAAAACGACAAACAACGACAATTAAAACCGAAGAAATAACAGTCGAAGATTACCGCAGGTTAATCGAAATAATTGACGCGGTGAGGTTCGTTGCGCTGCGGAGGAAAAATGTCGAAGATATTCACGCCAACCAACCAAATCCGCCTGACGAACGTCGCGGTCGTTCGGATAAAGAAGGGAGGCAAAAGATTCGAGATCGCTTGCTACAGAAACAAAGTCGTGTCGTGGAGAAACAAATTGTGAGTCTGGATCCAATCGGGGCGAATGTTGTGCCTTTTTTTCTCTCGGTTTCCTTCCTCGCTTCACCCTCGCCGTTTCCTAACCTATTTTGGGACGATATTGTGTACTTTGCGGCTGCTGCTTCGGCGAATTCCTCTTCTTTCCCTCCCCTCGTTATTGTACTTCTTCGAGAGTAAAAATAAAAAAATGCGCTCGCGCATCGCTACTTCAAGCGTTTTTTCGTCACTGTAATACGTTTTCTTTTTGTTCAGAGGATTTATTATGATAACGTTTGTATCTATTCATAAAGTAGACCTGGAAATAGCAAAGTGCGCGGCAAAAAACGCAAATGGCGCGGGACGAAGCCGCGACGAAACATTGGGAATTAAGAAAAATTGTGAATTTTGAATAATTTCAGTACAATCGCTTTTTTTTAATGAAAAGTTTTTCGATTTCGAAAAGAAAACGCGGGAAACTTTTTCTTTTGCTAAAAAAATGTGGAGAACTTTTACTCTTATAGAGATTGTAGAGTACTTTTTTGTTTGGGTTTGTTTAGGTTGAGAAAAGTAATGCGCATTGAATAATTTGAGTACGATTATGCCTTTTTTCTTATGAAAAAGAAGATTAAAAAAAGGGGAAGGACCTTTATTTATACGAAATGGGCGAACTTTTTTTTTTTCACAGAAAAAAATGGAGGGTCTTTTTTCATAGAAAAAACATGGAAGAACCTCTTTTCTTGATAGAAAAAGTGACATATTTATTTTTCATCGAAACAAAATTCAAAACCGTTTTTCCGTTGGGGGCCCCCCATATATTACGTCATTCTAAATTTGGGGGGGGGAGGTTCGTCTGCGGATGACGGTAAATGATGGATGGGGCGTTTCGAAATTGACGTCATTCTTGTGATACCAGTTACTTCAAAATGTACAATAGTATATTGTACAACTAGAGTGGTTTCCCCGCATGAGTGATGAAAAATATTTTGCAAGTACCTAATGGTATTAATTATTGAACTCATTATTTATTTATTTATTACATAAGGTTTGTCTACATTATATTCGAGAACTTCAAATAACAGCGTACCTATGAAAATAGTTGGATCGAGCCAAAATGAATATGGGGAGGATACGGAGATATTACCCGTGATCCAGGATTTGCAAGAATGGGTGAAAACTCCGTGGGAGCTATCCAAAGAAAACTAAAGAATAGGGAAGAATAATATTATTATATTAATGAAAATTGTCAAAGTACAAAATAATAAAAGATGATTCTATAACAAAATGTGGGAGCTATCCAAAGAAAACTAAAGAATAGGGAAGAATAATATTATTATATTAATAAACATTGCCAAAGTACAAAATAATAAAAGATGATTCTATAACAAAATGTTTTAATGTTACCCAATTTTTCTCAAATCCGCAAATGTTTTAATTTTGCCAAACTGGTAATGACGTAATATAGCAAATGAGCAAATGAGCAAATGAGCAAAAATCGATGACGTAATATATGGACGGCCCCTAGAAAAATGAGAAGGAACATTCTATTACATAGAAAAATGTAACAAACTTTTTTTTTATAGAATAAAATGGAAGAATCCTTTATTTCATTTTTTAAAAAAGGAAGAATTTTTTTCTTCATAAAACAAAATAATTTGAAAATGAAAAAAGAAAGTCCTGGTCTTTTTCATAAAATAAAACCATTTTTCAAAGGTCCTGAACGAGTTTTTTTCTTAGAAAAATGTAAGAATCTTTTTTTGATAAAGATCTCCAATAACCTTTTCTTCTCTCTAATCGTACCTGAAATTTTTTTTTCACGAAGATCCTAAAAACGTTTTTTGAAGGAAATACTGGGCATTTTTTTTCCTCAAATAATGGAAGAACCTTTTTTATAACGATCTTGGAGAAACTTTATCTCCCTTTTTTTCATAAAGATGAGAAAACCATTTTTTGTTCATAAAACAAACCCGACCAATTTTTTTTCTATCTCATAAAAATCCTGAAAAGCTTTATTTTTATTAAGGGGTTAGGCCACAGTAACGTGTATAAAATCCCCGTTTTTTTTCGCATGAAAAAGTGATTCACTCATAAAATTGATTACACATCTATTTAGTATGAATATAAAGCTGTTAAAAAAATATATATATTTTTTTTTCGATGTACAAAATAGCCGACTACTAACATTTTCTATTATCTTTTTTTTAGGCGCTCGGCAGCGTGACGTTTAGCATCCACAATTTTTGACCTAGAACAAAGAACAAAAATTCTCGTCAATCTGCATTAGAATACCTAGAAAAGTACGTACGGAATTTAAAAAATATTATTTCATTCAAAAGTTGTGGATATTTGAATGAATTTTCAGTGAAAAGTTTTGTATGAAACTGCTCATAAAATGAAAAGTTTTCGATTAATCAGAAATTCCATACGTACTACTCTGCGAAATGCAATTAGGAACATAACTTTTAAATTTGATGTAAATCGAGTGAATTATCGAAGTTATTTGTCACGCCGATTGGAAAAAAAGCTGTTTCGAGAAAAACGCGTTTAAAGTTTTAGGCACTCTATGGCCGTGCCAGAGGTGGGCTTACGCGATACGCTCAAAGTCGGTGCAAAAAAAATGTCTTGCTATAAATCGAATAGTAACTTAATCTTATGATGATAAAGCACCGTTTTGTCGAGAAAAAAATCGATTCTTTGCAAATTCTCCTGTGGCCTCCCCTTAAATAACGGCACAACGTTTTTTTTGTCACCATCTTAAAAAAGCTTTCTTTTCCCTTGAAAACCCGTTTTCTTCGTAAAGATCTAAATGAACCTCTTTTTTTCTGAAGACCCAGAAAGAGCTTTTATTTTGCTATAGATCTTAAACGTGGTGTTTAATTTTGACCAGAACTAAAATTGCATGACATTTAAGGATTTTTAAGGCAAGGAATGGGCATTTTTTCATCTCTTATTATGACTTTCTGGCATAGAAGTATACTTGATGATTCTACTGTGCGACCGATTTTCTAAATTTTTATATTTTTATTTTGCTCTTTCAAACAGATGTGTGTTGTATGCCAATAAAAGGTATACGGAAAAAACGAAAAGTCACCAAACTGTACAATTCCATATGTGGTAAAAAATGTGAGACAAACATAATTTCAAGATTGCTGTAAAGCAATATATTTTGGGAACATCTCGAAAAATATTACATACATTTAGGAACTTTGAGTAATATCATCTAGTGGCTTTACACGAATAACAAAGAAAAACTAATATATGTTGAGATAACGCATCATTTTCATTTGCTTTCTTCTATTTTATTTTCCATCGATTCGATATTCGCTTCTCTATCGACAAGTACCACAAAGTTACTTCATATTGAATATAGACTCAACGATAATTTGGTAGGGTATAATAATATTCAGGTAGACTGGTAATTTTCCACATTTCATGATTTTTTCAGGGTCGAGTGTAATTTCATGACATTTAAGATTTTTCATGACTTTTCAGGTCAGCAGACACCCTGTTAAAGTACCTTTTTTTCTTCATAAAAGCATGAAAAACTTTTCCTTTATATTAAATAATGGAAGACCCTTTTTTTTCTGTAAAACATGTTTTCCCTTAAAGGTCTCAAAGAATCTTTTTTCATAGAAAACCTGAAGAACTTTTCTTTTCATAAAGAACCGAAAGAACTTTTTTTCATTTGAAAGAAAGGACCATCTTATCTCAAGGACCTTCATTGCAGTAACAAAAACCTGAAGGACCATTATGTTTATTTAAAAAACTCGAACAATCCTGTTTTCCCCGAACAAATCTAAAGAGTCGCCGTTTTTTTTTATAAGAAAAAAAACCTGAAGATCCTTTTTACCCGAACAAAAGAGGAATTGCAAAGTAGTAATAATAAAACAGAAGCCCATCCACCCCAAACAAATCCGCAGCTATCATAGTCCAATCGAGATAGGTCTAAAATTCGATTAACCTGGAATTAATTCCGGGCTTCGATTTTCTTTTTTTATACTTAGGGGGGGGGGGGGGGTTGTTGGTAGTGTAAATCTCGATTTTCGGGAAAATCCCCCTGGTGCGTTTACCGCCATCTTGATTTGAAGAGGGATATTTTTGTTTTTCGAATAACTCGCTTAATTTCAACCTTAGAGTGAAAATGATTATATCAAAAGTTGTGAGAAATGTAATTCCCCACAAGTTTGGTGATTATAGTTTTTACCCTAGGATCGATATTTATAGAGTTTGCCCCTAAATTAAGTATAAGTCCGAAAATATTGATCCTAGGGTAAAAATGGTACTGACCAAAGTTGAAGAAAATAAAATTTCCTACCCGATTACTCCTTACCATTTTTACGATAAATTTGATAATAAACGAAATAACTGAACATAAAAAAAAAGTTCACCCCTAAATTAAGCATAAGTCCGAAAATATTGATCCGAGGGTAAAAATGCTAATAACCAAAGTTGGAGGAAATAAAATTTCCTATGTGATTATTTATTACCATTTTTACAATAAACTTGATAATAAACGAGATAAGTTAAAAAAAACGTTTTTTTACCCCTTTTAGCAGTCTAACTCTATAAATATCGATCCTAGGGTAAAAATTATAATCACCAAACTTGTGGAGAATTACATCTCCCACAACTTTGAATACAATCATTTTCACTCTAAGGTTGAAAATAAGCGAGTTATTCGAAAAACGAAAAAAAAAATCCCTTTTCAAATCAAGATGGCGGAAAACGCACCACGGGGATTTTCCCGAAAATCGAGATTTACACTACCAACCACCCCCCCCCCCTCCCTCCTAAGTATAAAAAAAGAAAATCGAAGCCCGGAATTAATTCCAGGTGAAATCCTATTTCGACTGGACTATCAATCTCTCCGATGGAATAAAAAATAACCCAAAGCCTTCTCTGCGCCTGGCCAGCGAACCTCTGAAATCAAACACAAGCCCAACCACCGAGTAATTTTCCTTCCCCAGGGAGAAGGACATCGACGAGGTGCTGCAGACTCACAGCGTATTCACAAACGTGTCGAAGGGTCAGGTGGCGAAGAAGGAGGACCTAGCGAAGACTTTTGGTACGGAGGACCAGACGGAGATCTGCAAAGAGATCCTCGCCAAGGGTGAACTTCAGGTGTCGGACAAAGAGCGACACTCTGCAATGGACTCGATGCTGAAGGACATAGCGACAACGATCGCCGACAAGTGCGTCAATCCCGAGACGAGGCGACCGTATCCGGTTACGATGATCGAGAAAGCCATGAAGGACGTCCATTTCTCGGTGAAGCCGAACAGAAACGCGAAGCAACAGGCCCTCGACGTGATACCGCAACTGAAGGAGGTGATGCCATTGGAGCGAGCACAGATGCGAGTGAAACTTACGAGTACGGGAAAAGAGACGAGAAAGTTGCGCGACAAAATCGTGAAAATGGCGACGAAGATCGAGACGGAGGTTTGGAACGAGGCGTGCTTGAATCTCGTATGCCTGATCGATCCGGGACGCTACAGGGAGATCGATCAGCTCGTCAGATCCGAGACCAAGGGCGCTGGCGTCTTTGAACTCGTCAATCTCCGCGAAATGGTCGAGGGCGAAGAACTCTTGGAATGATTGCATTCCAACAAAAAGACCATTTTCCTCCTGCTGTTGGTCGGAATACGCTTAGTCGGTAAAAAGCTTCATTCACCTTTTTCACGTTACCGCATCTGGCGAAAAGTACCTAAGGGATTGTCATCCGTCTTTCATTGCACTGTTGTATAGCTTTACGAAACGAAAATGCGACGGCGTTGCTCGTTTCGTAGTGTCTCGCATTAAATTGTGTTTCAATTATCAATTGTTGTGAATATTGGATCGTGTATGATGCGGCTATTTTTGAGCGGTAGGTTGTGGGTGAGAATACGAGAAATTGTTGCCCAGCGGAAGACACAAGCTTGGCCCAACGATCGGATTTCACGGTAATCCAGTCATCTAGCCATTTTTGACTCCGTACGAGGTTAAGTGTCGAGCCGTAAGCGCTGACTGGGCTCTACTGCTCCACTGCTAAAAAAGAACTGCTAAAAATTCTACTGCTAGAAGCTCTAGTGCTAAAACTGGACTGCTAAATAGACTCTAATGCTAAAAGCAGCACTGCTAAAGAGCCTCGACTGCTAAAACGCAAAAGGGTATGTTTTTGAAAAGTTTTATTGGAAATCATTGAAACTGCTAAAACGCAAAAGGGTATGTTTTTGAAAAGTTTTATTGGAAATTACTGAAACTGCTAAAATGCAAAAGGGTATGTTTTTGAAAAGTTTTATTGGAAATCACTGAAACTGCTAAAACGCAAAAGGGTATGTCTTTGAAAAGTTTTATTGGAAATTACTGAAACTGCTAAAACGCAAAAGGGTATGTTTTTGAAAAGTTTTATTGGAAATCATTGAAACTGCTAAAATGCAAAAGGGTATGTTTTTGAAAAGTTTTATTGGAAATTACTGAAACTGCTAAAACGCAAAAGGCTATGTTTTTGAAAAGTTTTATTGGAAATTATTGAAACTGCTAAAACGCAAAAGGGTATGTTTTTGAAAAGTTTTATTGGAAATGATTGAAACTGCTAAAACGCAAAAGGGTATGTTTTTGAAAAGTTTTATTGGAAATGATTGAAACTGCTAAAACGCAAAAGGGTATGTTTTTGAAAAGTTTTATTGGAAATGATTGAAACTGCTAAAACGCAAAAGGGTATGTTTTTGAAAAGTTTTATTGGAAATTACTGAAACTGCTAAAACGCAAAAGGATATGTTTTTGAAAAGTTTTATTGGAGATGATTGAAACTGCTAAAACGCAAAAGGGTATGTTTTTGAAAAGTTTTATTGGAAATCATTGAAACTGCTAAAACGTAAAAGGGTATGTTTTTGAAAAGTTTTATTGGAAATCATTGAAACTGCTAAAACGCAAAAGGGTATGTTTTTGAAAAGTTTTATTGGAGATGATTGAAACTGCTAAAACGCAAAAGGGTATGTTTTTGAAAAGTTTTATTGGAAATGAGTGAAACTGCTAAAACGCAAAAGGGTATGTTTTTGAAAAGTTTTATTGGAAATCATTGAAACTGCTAAAACGCAAAAGGGTATGTTTTTGAAAAGTATTTTAGGAAATCATTGAAACTGCTAAAACGCAAAAGGGTATGTTTTTGAAAAGTTTTATTGGAAATCACTGAAACTGCTAAAACGCAAAAGGGTATGTTTTTGAAAAGTTTTATTGGAAATTACTGAAACTGCTAAAACGCAAAAGGGTATGTTTTTGAAAAGTTTTATTGGAAATCGTTGAAACTGCTAAAACGCAAAAGGGTATGTTTTTGAAAAGTTTTATTGGAAATCATTGAAACTGCTAAAACGCAAAAGGGTATGTTTTTGAAAAGTTTTATTGGAAATCATTGAAACTGCTAAAACGCAAAAGGGTATGTTTTTGAAAAGTTTTATTGGAAATTACTGAAACTGCTAAAACGCAAAAGGGTATGTGTTTGAAAAGTTTTATTGGAAATCATTGAAAATCATTGAAACGCAAACCCAAACAAAGTTTGGCGGTAGGTACTTCTAACTTTTGACGTTCCTAATGTCACAGGAGTACAAATGAGGTGTCTACGGACGTATCCTGCAGAGTGCAGCACAATGGCGCCGATAGCAAGGATGGTTTCTAAGAAAAATCCCAATCGTTAAAAAACCGCAAAAAGTACAGTATAACCTCCATCAGTGGGACTTATATGAGCCCTCTGTCAGCTCGTTTTAGCAGTCGTTTTAGCGGTAGAGTCCATTTAGCAGTACAGCTTTTCGCAGTGGAGCCTTTTGCCAGTAAATCAACTTGTCACGGGGATTCTCCCATCCCGGACTCTTCTCGTGCAGAGCTCGCTTCAAACGCATCAGTTGCAGTCGATAACGATCCCCAGTGATGCTTTTCGACCCTGTTCAGCAGCTCGTTATACACGACAGCCTTCCATTGGCTGCTTTTTCGCGGTCCTTGTTGTCCATAGAGAAATCACGACTTTGGAAGCGGCAAAAATACTGCTTGCACGTTCTACTCGATGCAGCATGTTCGGCCTACACTTCCACTAGCAAACTATGCCTTCTCGCGGTTCATTTCTCAGCCGGGAAATAATGGAGCGTAACTCGCCGCAAATGTGACTTATTTGGAAGAAAACTTGCCATCATAAAGACAATTAGAATAGACATAAACGCGTCGCACAAATGTGACCTACGGCGTTTTAGCGCGACTCTGTAGACTTATCTGCATTGCCAGCTTCAAATTCGAGAAAATGGTGTACCCAACGCCATCATCAGGGGTCGCCTTCATACGCGACCGAATGACGTAGCTTTTTCCTCTCGGGCTAGTGGCGTGCTCGTGAGGGACTTCCGGAAAGTATTCGCCTGCGTGACAAAGAAAACACGAAAAACGTTTTTCGAGCTCGAGGGGCGTTTATGGGTTCGAGTTTCTGAAGAGTGAACGCAGCCGACCGTCTCGCAACGTACCGGCCACCGTCAACGGATACATATATATACATATAGTACATTATAAATAAATTCGGCGCACACGAGAGCTAGCGTCGCAATCAACGGGTGTCACGTGACATTGATATTTTCTAATATACAGTCGTCTAGGTACTAGCCCCAAACTTCGAGGTGGACCCCTTAAGGGGGCTGTCTCTCAAGTATACACAGGGTGTCCCATTCATCTCGAGACATCGGAACAATTCGAGAACGGACAAGTGAAGCGAAAAATCCCGATACACTTGTCGAGTTGATGCAAACGAGGAGAAAAAGTACATCAGTTTTTGGTTCAGTGAACGTTTTCAAAATTATTTCAAGGTCGACTTGACCTTCAATTCCGGAAAATAAGTTTCCTCTGAGTTGACCTTGAAAATGTCCAAAAGAAAAAATGAATTTGCCATTTTTATCCTCGTTTGCATCTTTTCTATTCACTTCGCCGTTCTCGAGACGGTTCCATGTCTCAAGATAAACGAGATACCCTGCACATATGCGACCTACGTATTCTCGCTTTTCTTTCGCTTCCTTTCGTCCGCCGCGTTTTTCTCATCTCACTTATCCTCGCTCACTTCCGCTCGAGGTATGTAAATGTTTTCCGTGCGCTGATCGCACTTGGAGGCTATTCGCGACACCGTGAGCAAAAAATCCGACAACCGATTGAGGTAGATCTGCGCCTCTTGGTCTAGGGCACCCTCTCGCACCAACGGAATCACGCGCCTCTCCGCTCTCCTGCAGATCGTACGCGCCACGTGGAGCGAGGCGCATGCCTTTCCGCCACCCTGGACAGAGTATCGCAAAAAACGACAAAAATGAGGTACGAATTTTTGGACAAGTTGTCATTGTTGGAGATCGACAAAGAGCTTTTGGACAAAACTTTCAGTGCTGGAGACAGGGATTGAATTAATCAGGGGTAGAAAAAAATGCAAATTGTTTGGGTTTGTTTGGATTAATTGCAACAATTTGCATTTGTGCATTATGACTTGGTCGTTTGGATTTATTAGGTGTACAAATAAGTTTTAGGACACTTCGATTTTCTATCATAACAGCTATTCTAAATTAATTCAAAGGTCCCGCTCACTTATCATAGATGGCGCTTGATATGTAGTATCGAAACGTAAAGGAGTCATAAACATAACCTATAAATTCTGTAAATTAAACATGCAGACCGATAAGCTATTTATTAGACACTGCATTCGCTATGAATTCCATCAAGGAAAAAGTGTTAGGAAAGCGTGTGAATCGATATGTTCTGTTCTTGGAGACAACATTGTATCTAAAAGTACATGTGAGTATTGGTATAAGCGATTCAAAGAAGGTGATTTCGACGTTAGTGACCGTGAACGCACGGGGCCTCCTGTAAAGGTGGACGATCAGGAACTGCAAGCGTTGCTGGATGAAAACTCTTGTCAGACGGAGAAACAACTTTCGGAACAGCTTGGAGTAACTCAACAAACTGTTTCTTATCGTTTAAAAGCAATGGGTAAGATTCGAAAAGGAACAAAGTGGGTACCATACTTTCTGACTCAAGAAAATAAAAACAGCTGTCTTATCATTTGTGTGAGTCTTTACAACAAGCAACATAGAAAGTCTTTCTTGTGGAAAATTGTGACCGGCGATGAAAAGTGGATTTATTTTGATAATCCGAAACGCAAATATCATTGGGTTGACCCCGGTGAGCCGACAACATCCACGCCAAAGCGCAATGTTCATTGTAACAAAGTCATGCTGTGCATATCGTGGGATATGAAAAGCGTACTGTATTATGTACTTCTCAAACCTGGTCAATCAGTTACTACCGATCGCTATTGTCATCAATTGATGCAAGTGAATCAAGAAATTGAGAAGAAATGTCCATTTTCTGGTAAAGGAAAACGTCCAGTAAAACTGCTCCATGACAACGCGCGGCCTCATGTGGGTAAACCGGTCAAGGATACGTTACTAGCGCTTGGATGGGAAGCTGTACCACACCCGGCGTATTCACCAGACTTAGCCCCATCCGATTATCATTTATTCCGGAAAATGCAGAACGATTTGTCTGACGTGCGATTCAAAACATTTGAAGAAGTGGAAAAATGGGTCGCTAAATTTCTCACCTCGCAAACCGAAAGTTTCTTTGCGAAAGGCATCCGCGAGTTACCTGAGAGATGGCTGAAGGTCATTCAGTGCGATGGAGATTACTTCGATGAATAACTGTGTTTTACTTCTTTATTAATAAATCTTGAATTTTTTGAAAACTGTCTTAAAACTTATTTGTACACCTAATACTTTGATAGTTTGCATTTTTCAAAATTATTCCTTTGGTTGCGTTTGTTTGGCTTTGTTCCGACCATTTGCATTTTTCCGAAATTATTCCTTTGTTTGGGATTCCAATATTTTGCATTCGCAATGTTTTCTTTGGTTGCGGATTTCCTTGAACATTTGTCATTTTTGAAAAAAATATTCCTCTTTGGGTTTGTGTTGAACATTTGTATTTTTGCAATACTTTTTTTTGGTCTGGATTCTAACAATTTTCATTCTTTCGAAATTCTTCCTTTGGGTTTATTTCGGTTTGTTCCAACAATCTGCCCTCTCGCAATATTGGTTTTGGTTTGGTTTGGTTTTACTCTAATAAATTGCATTTTTTCAAAATTATTCCTTCATTTAGGCTTGTTTGGGTTCGATCCGACAATTTTCATTCTTGCAATTTTTTAGTTC
Source organism: Ophion obscuratus (assembly GCA_964007375.1). Taxonomy (NCBI): domain Eukaryota; kingdom Metazoa; phylum Arthropoda; class Insecta; order Hymenoptera; family Ichneumonidae; genus Ophion; species Ophion obscuratus. The sequence continues at coordinate 1,520,703 of OZ023314.1, read as the reverse complement.
GGTTTGACTCTTTTTTTAAACTTCCACCTGTACAGTGTCCTTCCCCCTTAACGCATTATACCGAAAGATAGGTGACAGAAAAAGTGTTTGAAATAAGGAGTGATATCAAATGCAAACCAATCCAAATGGGGACTTGAAATTCGCAACCATGGAGGAGGTAGCAGTGGTAGTAGCAATATGGCAAAGGATGAGACACGAAAATATGGACGGAGTAAGAAGAATAATCGAAATACGAAAAAAAAAAGCGACCAGGAAATAGAACAAGACTGGAACAAAATTACGAATTCGACGTAATGTAGGGAGTACAAAAATCGAAAACGACGTATGGAAAGGGAAGAGTACTGGGAAGGGAAGGGCATAGCGAGAAGAACTAAAAAAACATGCCCCGATTAATTTTTTTTCGTATGAAAAAGTGATTCACTCATAAAATTAATTACACATCTATATAGTATGAATATCAAGCTGTTAGAACTTTTTTTTTCGATGTACAAAATGGCCAACTACTATTTTCTTTGGTTATCTTTTTTTCAGGCGCTCCGCGACGTGACATTTAGCATATAAAATTTTTTACCCAGAACAAAAAACAAAAGTTGTCGTCAATCTACATTAGAATACCTAGAGAAGCACCCAAGGAATTTAAAAAATATTGTTTTATTCCAAAGTTGTAGGTATTTGAACTTAAGGAGGTGGGAGCGATTCAGTTGAGTCAAATGACGGTTTATTGGTTTTTTTTTCAATGAACCTCAAAAAAATGCATACGAGGTACAGATTTATTCTGTACATGCTAATTTTTTTTAAATATATCATTAAAGGGCAAAATTATGCATTTTAACATTGTTATTACGTAAAGTAGAAAAACTTTTGTGTTACTACCAACTTGAAAAAGCATAACATTATCGATGATTATTATGAAAAAAACTACGACAACGAATGTTTTATACAATTTACAATGAAATTTTGGGTAATTCATAATTATGCCTATTCATATTTACGTCACGAGATTATTGGCCCATGGCTTACGATGGGCAAGATGAGGATTTTTTTTTTCTAAATATTCACAAAGGTTCATTTTGCATTAATCCGTTGTTAGAAATGTTCTATCTTGGTGCTAAATAACAATAAAAATTACATAACCTTTAGTGTGAAAATCTTGCCCATCTAACCGCACGTTGAATTACATACATTAGCCTATTTTTGTCTCTAGTGTTTGGTGGTGAAAAAAGTTCAAAAAATTCGTAAAGACTCAGTATAGTGTAAATAATAACATGTATTTTTTTAATTAAATTTAACCTTGGATTGTGGCTAACGCGCCAACCTCCTTAAGAAATGAATTTTCAGTGAAAAATTTCGTTATAACTGCTCATAAAATGGAAAGTTATCGATTAATCAGAAATTCCGTACGTATTTCTCTGCGAAATGCAATGAGGAACATAACTTTTAAATTTGAGGCAAATCGAGTAAAAATTGCTGAAGTTAATTGTCACGCCAATTGGAAAAAAGCTGTTTCGAGAAGTTTCGAGTAGTCGGCCATTTTGTACATCGAAAAAAATATATATATTTCCTAACAGCGTGATATTCGTACTGAATAGATGGTAATTTCATGAGTGAATAGATTAATAGATTATATAGATTAATAGATTAATTTCATGAGTGAATCACTTTTTCATACGAAAAAAAAAAATTGTCAAATTCGTAAGGAAGGAGGTAAAAATCGATGCGCAGATACCCTATGCCGGTATTGTAGGAAGGCAAAAGATAGTCTGAAGCACATACTTGAATGCGTGAAGACAAAAGATAAAATGAATAAGAAAGTGGTAGATAGTTTGGAAGAGTGGCGAAAAGGCTTCAACGGGGAGGCACTGAAAGGAAAAAATGAATAATGAAATGAAAGAGAAACCGATCGAAAACTTGAGCGAGTATGTAGAACTTTCGGATACATGATAAGAAGCACAAAACAGAAAAACGACAAGGGATAAATGCCAAAAAAAGGGGAACGTGTAAACGTGTACCCGCAAGGGTATATTTGGAAATAAAGAATTATCCTATATGAACCCAAACAATTAAATCACAATCCGGCAAAACCCCAAAATCTTTGGCACCCAAAAAATAATAAAATCCCGAATTTTCGAAAAAAAAATTCGAACGAAATCCAAAAAAAACCCAAATGATTTTCAATTTTCCATCAACATGTGCGATAACATTTAAAAAAAAAACAACGAATGAACGATAATCTCACTGGAATAATGTAGTCCTCGGGTGGTGGCAACTGATTGGCGTACTCCGTTATCCACTCCTCGAGATCCCTGGTATGCTTGTTCTCGAAGCTGTTCACTCTCGAGTCCGTCCTGGATATGGCGTGATTAAGATCGAAGAGGATCATCTGTACTCTCTTGAGTTTGTCGACGTAGGGATGTTCCGCTTTGCTCTCGCAGGCGAATTCCCTCGCCAAGCCAATGTACGACGAGAGTTCGTCCGTCGCGCCCACAGCATCCAATATCAACTCTTCGTGTTTGTCGATTGCGCCGCCCAGGCTAGAGCTCGTCTCTCCTCTTTGCTGGGCTGCGTTGCTGAAGGAGTCGTCCGCGCTAGCCAAATTCAGGCTGCTTCTCGACGCTTGACTACTCCTGCCGCTGCTGTTTTGGATTAATTATACATCCTTAGGTTAATTGTACGTTTTTTTAGGTTAATTATTAATTGCAGTTATCGTTTATTTTGACATAACCATTATTAAATGACGCGACAACGATAATTAATTAAATTATAGTTAATTATAGTACATTTTTTGGATCAATTATATTTTTTAGGTTAGTTATAGATTTGTAGGTTAATTGTACATTTTAAGGTTAATCAACGTTTTTCTACGTTTTGAGTCAATTGTACATGTTTTGGGTTAATTATACATCTTTTAGGTTAATTGTACGCTAGTTTTTAGGTTAGTTATACGATTTTGACACGATTTTATTTTTTTTTAGGTTGATCGTACGGTTTTTAGGTTATTTGCCATTTCAGTCTTAATTATACATTTCTTAGTCTAAATGTATACTTTTTAGATTAATTATACATTTTTAAAAGTTAATATCACATTTTTATGCTAGTTATGCACTTTTTTAGGTTAATTAATCATTTTTATGCTACTTGTGCGTTTTTCTTAAGTGATTATACATTCTTAGGTTATACTACATTGTTCCAGGTTAATAATACATCTCTATAACTAAAATGTGCATTTTCCACATCTAAATCACACAAGTGTCGAAAATAACGAGAAAAATGGTGCCAATACTCACGAATTTCTGATCGAAGTCTGCAAGCCGGCTTTGTACACGAGAATGGAATTTCTCCATGCGTGCCGCGCCAATTCCATATTTCTTTTCTATTGTATCCGATACCGCTAAATGTGTCAACTTGTTGACGTTGTGTATTTCGTATGTTTTTTATTCTGCTCGTTCGAGCATCGCCGGTCTCATCGGTTGCGCGTGTATGGAAGTTTCTCGCGATTCGGAAAATTTGTAGGTTGGAGTGGTACGGCGAGTGCGCCATATATATATATATATGGGGCGGAACGTAGAACAAATTGGATCGGGACGCAAAATACCGATAGCCGCGCTAGTGTCGCAAAACATTGATTCGTTCATGATCGTAAAAACTGACATAACTTACATTAATATCGTAATTTATCGATATTTTAGCGACACTAGCGCAGCTATCGGAATTCTTGCACCGAAAACAATTAATATTATGCTAACCCCTGTATATATCGTAACGTGAACATATGGGATATCCGAAGAAACATGTTTAACTATTAGCGTAGCATAGTGGTTAGAGCAGTGGGCCGGCGAACGAAAGGTTCCGAGTTCGAATCTCGACTGGGCGCACCCGGAATTTTTTTCCGATTGTTTGTTCTGGGATTTAAGATATATTGGGTTGGTAAGAAAGTTTGCGACACTTTCCTTTCGATTAAAATATGTTTTCTTCTAACGAAGTTCTACAACATTCGAGAGTAGTATATTCAAGACTAGTCTAGAACCTTCCATGCCGTAGGGTATATAAGCGAGTCAGTTGTTCCGCGCAGACAGTACGAGCGAAGATGGATCATAGTGCTGCACTTCGATCGATTGCATATTACGAATTTTCACAAGGGCGTTCTGCAAGAACCGCAGCCGCTAATATGTGTAGTGTGTTCAAGGCCAACGTAGTTCATCATTCAACGATATCCCGTTGGTACCAGCGTTTCCGTTCTGGCGATACATCTTTTGAAGACAAACCTAGGTCCGGCGGGAAATCAACTGTTGACGATGAAGAACTACGAGCACTTACAAAGGCAAAGCCTAATACGTCGTCACGGGAATTAGCTTACAAACTCGGCTGTAGCCATCCCACGATTCTCCAACATTTACAAAATCTCAGATACAGAAAAGTTGTTTCTTCTTGGATACCACACGATCTCAGCGAATCAAACAAAGCGACACGCATGTCCATCTGTCTTTCACTCCTGCAACGTCCACACAGAAAGGATTTTCTTCAAGAAATAGTCACTGGAGATGAAAGCTGGGTGCTTTACGTTAACTACATACGTAAGCGACAATGGCTACCGAAAGGAGAAAAACTAGATCCGACCCCTAAGCTGCCCCGTGAAGTGAAGAGAGTTTTACTCTGTTGTTGGTGGGATTCTGCGGGAATGCTCTATTACGAATTTCTGCCAACCAACACCACAATACAGGCAGAGATTTATTCTGCACAACTGCAAAAGGTGGCTAAAATTATGAAACAGAAAAGGCGTAAACGTCTTCACGTTCGGCTTCTCCATGACAATGCTCGACCCCACGTCGCTAAGATGACACAAGAAACTATTTCGCAGCTAGGATGGGAAGTTCTACCACACCCACCGTATTCACCAGACTTAGCAACCACCGACTATCACCTGATTCGAGCTTTGATGAACGACTTACGGGATAAAAAATTTGATGATCTGTCAGATCTCGAAAATACATTGGACGACTTTCTTAATTCACGACCCAAAGAATTCTGGAGTGCAGGCGTGCAAAGTCTACCAGAGCGTTGGGCACGAGTTGTAGATACAGAGGGAGCATATATTACTGAATAATTGTTTACTGTTAAAATAAAATGTTTTTATATTTTACTCATGTTGTGTGTCGCAAGACTTTCTTACCAACCCAATATATAAATTGACAATCCGTGCGCTTTGTACGCTTGCGATAAACTCGGAAATGGATGTGAGGGGGGGGGGGGATTCGCTCAAATAATCTCTGGAATCTCTCTGGATAGCTTGTGGACTGGCATTGCGATGCGATTAGAGGACTCAAAAAAAGTATAATGAAAGATTGCGAACGAGTAGTCCGATTGTTGTGTTGTTCCCCAATATCGCAATTTCCGGTTATAGGCCTCCGAAGTAACTCTTGTGGCGCACCCTTGCGGCGAGTTTTGGCAAAACTTGGATTGGTTTTCGTCTGCTAGTGCAGTATGCCGGTCGCCATTTAAATCAGGTGTCCAATCGATGATGCTTGCTCAAGCCTAGCTCTTTCGTGTTTGTGCCGGTTTGACTTATCCGCCATGCGCCAATCCAAGTTTTGCCACCGGCAGCCGTTACGGGGCGCCACCACGAAAGTTACTTCGGAGGCCTATACGATGAAATAACGTGGTTGGAAGAAATAAGAGAGCCGCGTCTCCAAAAAAAATAACGCCTTGATTAACAAAACTCGGTGTCGCAACCTCTTTATTTACAGAATTCACCAGGTCTAAAGTGGAAAGTTACTATAAAATTGCTCTCTCTCTCGATAACACTTCGTAAAAACGTATATTTACAATTAATGATTATGGTAGAAAAGTCGTCGCGTGGATAAGAGTACATTTCCGAATAATTTGATACTTCGCTCCTTTACAATTCAATATCGCGAAAAGCGTCCAACACGAGAATTCCCTTCTTCGCGCGAATTAACGCAAAAAATTGAAACAAGAAAAAAGAGGTCGTGATAAAGCCGACGGCGAATTGTGATGCCGTCAATTCTGGCTGCAGTCGCTAGAATCGGTAGAGTCCGGAAACACAGGATTCCAAAAATCTTTCGGGGTGCAATATCGGGGATTGAATTTGCCTCGGTGACGGGAGCACGCGTCCATCCGTTTTCTCAACTCTTCCTCGGGCAGCTGCATTTTTTCGTAGTACTGTGGACGTTACGAAAAGAACACGTGGTTATTATTGTTACGATTATTAAATATTTCATCATTATTGTTATCATCATCACTACAATTATCTCACTATCATCTTTACCGATATCATTATCATAATGATCTCTACCATTATTTCAATCTTTATCATCACATTATTATTGTTATTGTTATCAGTATCATTAGTATCATGGGTAATTCTTTAGATAAGTGACTTTTCCGAAAAATGTTCTCGTTTATTGGGTTATAAATGATGATATTCAGTCGGGGGAAGATGAAATTTACTCCCCCCCTCCCCATAAAAAGTTATGGGGTTTTGAAGTTTGCGGAAACACGTGATAAAATAGGGCTTTTTTGAAGATTTCGACGCCTGTATTGCGTTTGTTTGGGTTGGGATTATGTATTAGGTGTACAAATAAGTTTTAGGACAGTTTTCAAAAAATTCAAGATTTATTAAAAAAGAAGTAAAACACAGTTATTCATCGAAGTAATCTCCATCACACTGAGTGACCTTCAGCCATCTCTCAGGTAACTCGCGGATGCCTTTCGCCAAGAAACTTTCGTCTTGCGAGGTGAGAAATTTAGCGACCCATTTTTCCACTTCTTCAAATGTTTTGAATCGCACGTCAGACAAATCGTTCTGCATTTTCCGGAATAAATGATAATCGGATGGGGCTAAGTCTGGTGAATACGCCGGGTGTGGTACAGCTTCCCATCCAAGCGCTAGTAACGTATCCTTGACCGGTTTACCCACATGAGGCCGCGCGTTGTCATGGAGCAGTTTTACTGGACGTTTTCCTTTACCAGAAAATGGACGTTTCTTCTCAATTTCTTGATTCACTTGCATCAATTGATGACAATAGCGATCGGTAGTAACTGTTTGACCAGGTTTGAGAAGTTCATAATACAGTACGCTTTTCATATCCCACCATATGCACAGCATGACTTTGTTACAATGAACATTGCGCTTCGGCGTGGATGTTGTCGGCTCACCGGGGTCAACCCAATGATATTTGCGTTTCGGATTATCAAAATAAATCCACTTTTCATCGCCGGTCACAATTTTCCACAAGAAAGACTTTCTATGTTGCTTGTTGTAAAGACTCACACAAATGTTAAGACGGCTGTTTTTATTTTCTTGAGTCAGAAAGTGTGGTACCCACTTTGTTCCTTTTCGAATCTTACCCATTGCTTTTAAACGATAAGAAACAGTTTGTTGAGTTACTCCAAGCTGTTCCGAAAGTTGTTTCTCCGTCTGACAAGAGTTTTCATCCAGCAACGCTTGCAGTTCCTGATCGTCCACCTTTACAGGAGGCCCCGTGCGTTCACGGTCACTAACGTCGAAATCACCTTCTTTGAATCGCTTATACCAATACTCACATGTACTTTTAGATACAATGTTGTCTCCAAGAACAGAACATATCGATTTACACGCTTTCCTAACACTTTTTCCTTGATGGAATTCATAGCGAATGCAGTGTCTAATAAATAGCTTATCGGTCTGCATGTTTAATTTACAGAATTTATAGGTAATGTTTATGACTCCTTTACGTTTCGATACTACATATCAAGCGCTATCTATGATAAGTGAGCGGGACCTTTGAATTAATTTAGAATAGCTGTTATGATACAAAATCGAAGTGTCCTAAAACTTATTTGTACACCTAATATTATATATTTTGTAAATAATAATTTTTCAAAAGTCCGGGTGCTTGAGGTTGTTTTTATATTTTTGTATTTTCACAAACTTTAAAATCCCATGACTTTTAATGGGGGAATTACCATCGCAATTTCTCTTCGGCATCGTGTTCAGGAAGGCTTTTTTCGAAATCCCCCCACCTCCAACCCCCTCCGGGTAAGGGTTTTGAGGGGTCTTTCCACTTTAGACGTTAAAAAGGCTATTTTTATGTTTTTTTTAGAGATTTATATTTTAGATATTGATATAAAAGTTGTTACACTTAATAAATACACTTACACTGAAAAAAAAACCGATTGAACCAAAAAAATATATTGGTTGATCCAAATAAATGTGCTGCTGCGGAGTGCCACCGATATATGAGATTGTTTTTGAAATTTTTTTTGACGACTTTGTGCTCGTAAAAATAGCAAAAAAAATGTTCCCCGGCCATTTATAACCCAATTAATAAGAAAATAGCAAAACGAAATGTTAGGGTCATTTTTCGGAAAAGTCACTTATCTGAAGAATTGCCGTATCATGGTTACTTTTATGATTATCCATATTATTATTTGTTGTCTTTATAACTATTATGACTGTGTACAAATTTTATTGTAATTCGTCGAAATGGACTGACCTGTTCGCACTGCCAGCAGTTCCAGCCGCGTAATTTGCTCCTCTTTGCCTTATTCCGCTCGACTCCTTCTTTGTAAGCATACTGCGGGCTTTTTTTCTTTTTCTCTGGTGGGCTGTGCATGAAATCGGAGAGAAAACGAATATTAGTAAAGAAATACGTAAACAATCCAGAATAGAGGAAAAAATGACGATTCTTTTCTCGAAGAAACATTTTTTCGCGATTTTAAAATTCCGCGATGCTCTTTTTTATTGTCCGAAAATTGATTATCTGGTCTGGTGAGCCGTTTTAAATTTGATTTCGACCGCTTTTTGGAAATATTGGAGTCGCGAAATTTGATAGAGCAAAATTGTTTTACTTGAAGTGTGATAAATAGCAGGGTCGTGAAGGATCGTAAATACGACTTTTTTCATTGCGTAGTTTTATAGCTTAGTGTCGTAATTTACGTTTGCAACGAAAATTTTGTCAAAATTCCAGTTTGAACGAGTGACGATTTTTACGAAAGGTCAGATGGACCGTCATGGGACCGTCAGATGGGCCGCCATAACGCAATTATGGCGGCCCCGCTGCGATTTACCCTTTTTTCTTTTGCCTTCTTCTCGAATACTGTGTTTCATGAAACGATATGGATGGCAAGTATAATGTCAAGACTATGTATCAATTGCATGTAATACCCGGGCTCGTCATCCCAATACTCTCTCGGAAAAAAACATATTGAAAAAAGGACCTGTTTTTCCGAGCCCCGAACTTATTTCTTTACGAAAAACAGCGACTTCTGCTCTGCAGAATTCAGAAACGTGGAGACTTTCATGTAAGTATACCCTAAAGAATTGTTATTTGTGCAACAAATAATGTATACGGCATTAAGGGGTAAGGTCACAGTAAAATTTTCAAAAAATAGATTTTTTCTCGCTAAAACGGTGCTTAATCATCATAAGAATAAGTTACTATTCGATTTAGAGCAAGACATTTTATTTTCATCGACTTTGAGCGTATAACGTAAGTCCACCCCTGGCACGGCCATAGAGTACTTAAAACTTTAAACGCGTTTTTCTCGAAATAGCTTTTTTCCAATTGGCGTGACAAATAACTTTAACAATTTTCACTCGATTTACTTCCAATTTAAAAGTTATGTTTGTTGTGACGCTGAATTGTGCCAACATATGTGCCCTGGGAGTTACGTCCCCAAAAAAGACTGGTGGCCGGAATCGGACGATCGAGAACGGGTAGCTGTGGGGTCTTTCCAATGACGAGTAAATCTCCAACTCGGGAATTATGAACTTACAATTATTTAACTTTATTATAACTAGGCAACATTTGATATACAAAATGTTTAATTGCCTTGAGACCGACCGCCTCGGTTGCCAACCGAAGACTGACTTCTGACGTTTCGTTCCTCTAAATGTTAACTCGGTTTTGGCAATCGAACGTTCTCGAATGTTCGAATCGTACGATGCCGATTCAGCGATACGTGTCACCAAAGTCACCTCTGGAGGTGCTTCACCTGCCCAAACTGCTGTCGTTTGCACAGGGGCCTATGGCCTTTCGATTTCGTAAATCGAATATGCTCATTTCTATGCGATTTGCAATATGCGCTAAATTAGGGGCACAACATGTTCCTGATTGCATTTCGCAGACAAGTACGTACGGAATTTCTGATTAACCGAAAACTTTCCATTTTATGAGCAGTTTTATACGAAATTTTTTACTGAAAATTCATTCAAATACCTACAACTTTTGAATAAAACAATATTTTTTAAATACCGTACGTACTTCTCCAGGTATTCTAATGTAAATTGACGAGAATTTTTGTTTTTTGTTCTAGGTAAAAAAATTGTGGATGTTAAATGTCACGCCGCGGAGCGCCTAAAAAAAAAGATAAAAGAAAATATTAGTAGTCGACCATTTTGTACATAAAAAAAATTCTAACAGCTTGATGTTCATACTAAATAGATGTGTAATTAATTTGAGTGAATCACTTTTTTATACGAAAAAAATGTTAAATTCGCACATGATTTTATACCCGTTACTGTGGCTTAACCCCTTCATAATATTACAAAGTCTATTAAGGGGGGAAATCACAGTAGCACACAAAAAAATAGGCATATTTTCGGGAATTAATTTTGGCTGAATAAAAGTATCAATCGAAAATCTGTAAAGTAGGTTTTATAGCAATACTAAAGAAGTACAAAATGTAATTTTTTCAATAAAAAATATTTAAAAATGGCGGCTGCGCAGCATATGCCCCAAGGCGCCTTTTTTTGAGCTCGCCGAAGACATAACTCGAGCAAATTTTTACCGATCGACTTGAAATTTTGACAGTAGCTTCGAAACATCTTTCACCACGGAGCTACGTAGGATTTTTTATTTTATATGGCTTACTTTTTTTGTATCGACGATTTTATGGCGTTTTTTTTTGTTAAAAATTTAACTTTATTTTCAAACATGCACCATTTTGCGAAAAAATCAATATATCGAAAAAATCCTACGTAGCTCCGTGGAGAAAGATGTTTCGAAGCTACTGTCAAAATTTCAAGTCGATCGGTAAAAATTTGCTCGAGTTATGTCTTCGGCGAGCTCAAAAAAGGCGCCTTGGGGCATATGCTGCGCAGCCGCCAGTTTTAAATATTTTTTATTGAAAAAATTACGTTTTGTACTTTCTTAGTATTGCTATAAAACCTACTTTACAGATTTTCGATTGATACTTTTATTCAGCCAAAATTAATTCCCGAAAATATGCCTATTTTTTTGTGTGCTACTGTGATTTCCCCCCTTAATAATTTGACCAAAGTTTTGAAGTTATGTTTCGTTTTACAGCTTGTTTTGGTTTATTTAATTGCAGGTCTTCAAGACAGTCATACGGTGATGAATAGAATTTGGAATTCATCCTCGAACTTATTAATTCAGAAATATTTGTTATTCTGTTTGTTAAGAGACCGATATTTTGCAGAGTATTTTTGAAGAGATTAATCAAAACGCGATTTTTGAAGAAATTGCTGCACGTAAAAACATGAAATAAACATTTAAGGGGTTACCCCCACTTGCGATTTTGAAAAAATCGATTTTTTTATTGCATTTTTTTGAAGTATAAGTATCTGAGAATATGTCCTGAAAATTTCAAGTCGATCCGAACAAAATTGACTGAGATATGAGCGTTGAAAGAGAAGAATCCGTTGTGTAAACGACCGGCTAATTGAAACTTTAAACGCGTTTTTCTCAAAATGGCATTTCTGAAGTCGGTGACCAAGATTACTCGAACACTAATGAACTGATCTTCTTGAAATTTTGCAGGCTTATTTAAGGGGTAAGGCCACTGTAAATTTTTTGAAAAATCGATTTTTTTTTATTGGCTTAAAAAATAGTTTAAACCCTCTACAATAAGAAAAAAAAGGTCCTGTGCTTCTTCTTTTTTAAATTTTTTCCAATAAAAAACTATTCGCAAAACTTTAAACGCGTTTTTCTCGAAACATGGTTTTTCAAAATGGCACGCAGCATAACTCGAACAATTTTCATTTTTTTTACTTGCAATTTTAACCAGATGTGAACATTTACATTATCTTGAGAATGTCGATCGGAATTTTCAAGAACTTTATTTATTGATTTTTTATTAACAAAAAACTTGCCGTTTTTTTCGTCAAAAATCAATTTTTTTTTTCAAACGCACGCCAAATCCACAAAAATTGATACTTTTTAAAATCCGATCGACATTCTCTAGCTATAGCCCTCTAGATTAATGGTTTTTTTTTTGTTCTAGATTCAAAAGTGCACCAGTGGTGCTGCGTGCCGCGGAGCCCTGGAAGCAAAACATGTCCCGGGAAGATAGCTGTGGAACCGCCATTTTGTTTTTTTTTACTGTAAAAAAAATTTATAATAAAGTTTAATGTATGCCCGATAACACCATTAAAAGTTTTTTTTCAAATACTTTCAATTTCGGGAGCAAAAAATTAGTGAAAAAACCTTTTTTTTTGGGCCGTTACAGTGGCCTTACCCCTTAATACATAAAAATGTAGTCTTTAATCGTTCGATTTTTTTTTCGAAAAAAAAAAAAAAGGCCGTTTTATAGCCAAAAAACGGCCGTTTTTTTTCGTTAAAATCGAACCATTAACTTTGACTGTCCGCCATTTTGTGAAAAATGAATATTTTTTAAAATCCTTCGATTAAAGACTAGTTTATACTTATATTTGACTACATCCATCCGCATTTTTTTTTCAGATGATCCACTTCGCCGCAATGTTGGTCACCGCAAACCGTGTATATAAAAACATTATTTCATTGACGGCCATTTGCCACTAAACAAAGTAATATTTGTCAATAAAAAAATTACTGAAAGTTCTTCAAGATGTGTTCTTTAAGATGGTATATTGATCGATTAAAAAAGTTTTGTAGTTTTCTTTAAAAAAATTCACGAAAAAGGCCTTTTTGCGCTACAAGTGGGGGTAACGCTTTAAAGGTGTATTATGTATATGTGAGCAATTTCAAGCACTTTCCCAAAAATAGGCAACATCCCTATTGACATTCCCGCCCAACTTTTCCATCCCAAGAGCCACAAAACTATAACTACCAAGCATTATGAACTTTTTTCCCGTAAAACGCCGAAGGTGTAAGGGAACAATGAGAACCGAGTTGATAATTGTGGCTCACAGGTGAAAGCTGTCATTGGGTGCTCGTTCAGCCGACGAGTTCCAATCGTCGTCTGACATCTCCGCGTCCCAATTGATGTCCTGCAGCGCCAGGCCCTCCAGTTCCCCCGTTTCGTCGTTCGCGTCCTCTGGGGACTTTCTCTTGCCGGCTTGTACGCTATCGACTCGCCTCAAAGGGACCGACGATTGTCCTCGTGACGTGTCCTCGCGGAGCTCTGCGGGCGCGAAGAAAGTTTCGTCAACGGAGGCAGGTTCATTGGCAAAATCGGCCGGATGCTGCGGCGGTGCCCGCGGCTCCTCGACCGCCTCGACGACCTCGACGACCTCGAGGCCCGAGGACTCCGCGCAGGTGTTGAGGATGTCGGGGGAGGTCTGAAAGTTGTCGGGATCTTCGTCGTCGAAGAGAGAACGTGCGCTCTCGTTGATCTGACTGTCACTCGGGATCGCTTCCGGTTCGGCTATACCGGAAGTCTCGCCGAGTCTCGGAGCTTGCTCCGATTCGCGCTTCTTTTTCGCCCGGTAATCCTCGTCGAAGAGGTTGGCGTCCCAGAGGCGGCGGCTCTTCTCGGGGCTGCGTTTTTCAAGGCTCCTCGAGAGCTCGGACCTCCGGGCGACCGGCTTGAAGACGAGAGTCGACTGCCTCGAGCGGCGCTGCGGCGTCGCCCGGACGTCCTCCACACTGTAGATGACCTTGGCGAGGCCGACCTTGGCGCATGTTCGCGACTCTTGAGGCTCGGACTCCCCGGGAGGCGGCTCGTTCTCCTCGTCGCCCACGGGGCAACTCTTCTCGCCTCCTCGCGTCCCCGACGCTCTCTCAACCGGTCCGTCTCTACCGGGCTGACTCGAGGGCTTCTCAACGCCTCGTTCGCTCCTACCGGAAGCGAACAACGAGGTCAGATCTATCATTTCGATCGAGCCACCAGGTCGCGCCTCCCGAGACGTCCTCTTGTCGCGGCTCGCATTTTCGCTCCTCGGGATTCCCCTCCCAGGGGTCGAGGAATTCTCCGCCACGCGGGACGCTCCCAATGGTCGCTCCTTGCTCTTGAGGTCCTCGAGGATCCTCAACGCCAACGACTCCAGCTCGTTGTACGCTTTCGTTATTGCCCGTGTACGTTTCTGCGCTTCTGAAGAATTGAAAAATTCCATCAGCGCGGAGAATATGTGAGGTGTGTGTGGGTACTTTTATCGGAGGCTCGAAAGAAAAATAAACGATCAGTTGGTACAGTTGTTCGTCCAGGATTTTTAGACATTCGCTCCACAAAAAATCCTGATGATCGATTTTTCGATTGGATTATGTCAGAGAGTGTCCCTTGAGTGTAAAACCAAGTTTGTGTCGTTCGAAACCGCGAGCCTTAGCCGCCATCTTGAAAAACGCCTTTTTGCAAATATCTCGGAAACGGCGAGTTTTACGTTAAAAATCGTAAGGATTGTTTTGTAGAGGATGAGATCTCCCATCTTTTGTATTTGAAACTTTTTTTTCTCTATTGTTAATGTTTGCCGAGATATAGTCGATTAAAAAAACCAAATTTTTGTTTTTGGAAAGTATCTCGATAATTTTTGGAAATACGAAAAAAGTGTGACAATCAAATTTGTAGAGCATGATATTTTGGACAATTTTTGTATGAAACTTTTTTTTTGTAAAATCAATAGTTGCTGAGTTCTGGCGCAATGAAAGTTGCCGGCAGGTAAAGAAAAACAGCGATTAGCGGTAACACGTTACTCTAACATGCCAAAAAAAGTGTAAGCGAAGAATTTTATATTAGAGACGGCAACAATAATAATTGTCATGAAAAGTAGGAATATGGGCGATAGGAGGAAAGTTTGCGGAATAAAAACGTTTTGACGAATTGTTTGAAAAAGACATGAAAATTTATTCATATTCATTATCATTTGCGCGATTTGAGTCGCGATTTAAAAATTAAAATCGTATCAACATCATAATAGTAAAAAAATGTTCTTGTCAAATTTTAAACGTCGATGATAGATTTAAAACAATTTTCTTTGTTTGGAACAGGAAGGGCGATTATCGATGGTTTGCGATGATGTTGAAGTTTGCATCGTTGGAATGCAACAAAAGTGTTTTTTTTTTAATTTTCGAAATTTCTTTGGTAGATTTTGAGCTGCGAAAATAACGCAAACATTTTTTACCATTCTTATTTAGCGATCTACAACAAATTTGCGAATTATGATTCGAGATAATAATGAAAATGAGAAATTGGAAAGGATTTTCGTTGCATTCCAACGATGCAAACTTCAACCCCATTGGTTTGCGAGTGTTCTTCTTCCATGTTCAAGTCATGAACAGCAAAAGAATCTATGAAAGATTCATTTTGAAAATCCTCTTCGTCGCTATCGTCCACTGTAGGGATTGCGTTATCGCATGTTTGGCCACTGCAATTTGAACAAATTATAGAGCATTTCAAGCCACTCTTTCGGCATCCGCAGGCAGCTCCGCAATTTGTCTTGCAAATTGCAGAGGCCAAACATGGGTTAACGCAATCGACGTGTAAAATTTGACAAGAACAATTTTTTTATTATTATGATGATGATGCGATCCTAATTCGTAAATCGCAACTCAAAACGCGCAAATGACAATGAATATGAATAAATGAATAAATTTTCATGTCTTTTTCAAACAATTCGTTAAAATGTTTTTATTGCGCAAACTTTCCTTCTATCGCCCATATCCCTCCTTTTCATGATAAATATTATTGTTACTGTCTGTATTATAAAATTCCTCGATTACACTTTTTTTGGCATGCTAGAGTAACGTATTAACACTAATCGCTGCTTTTCTTCACCTGACAGCAACTTTCATTGCGCTAGAACTCAGCAACTATTGATTTTGTAAAAAAAAGTTGTATACAAAAATTGTAGAAAATTTCATGCTCTAAAACTTTGATCATTACATTTTTCTTCGTATTTCCAAAAATTATCGAGATATTTTCCAAAAACAAAAATTTGGTTTTTTTAATCGACTATATCTCGGCAAATATTAACAATAGAGAAAAAAGTTTCAAATAAAAAAGATGGGAAATTTTATCCTCTACAAAAAAGGTCCTTACGATTTTTAACGTAAAACTCACCGTTTTCGAGATATTTGTAAAAATGCGTTTTTCAAGATGGCGGCTAACGTTCGCGGTTTCGGACGACACAAACTTGGTTTTATACTTAGGGGACACCCTCTGACATAATTCAATCGAAAAATCAATTATCAGGATGTTTTATGTGCTGTCGCTGAAAAACCTCGTAATCGGAAAAATTAGAAGGCCAGTTTTTTGACAGGTGATTTTGTAGGTGTCACGGGTGCTAAATCCAAGTTTCCCTGAAAATCGGGGTGTAGGGTTTTTTTTAGGGGATGGGGGTGGATTAATGCCAAACTACAACCCCTACGAGGTCGGCGCTGTGAGACAAAATGTGCAGAAAAATGCGGGCTTTAGTTTTGTGCACAGCGCCAAAGTAGTGGAAATTCATTTTGGGGATGAAATTTTGAAAAATCAGTTTTAATTCAATAATTCTGTAGAAAAAATTCATTTTTTGTTCAAATGGAAATGGCCCTTGAAAAGATGCGTCGACCGAGTATTTGGTCATCACTCTCCGATATCTTCACCCCTGAAAAAATGGTTAAAATACCAAACAAAATTGCTTATTGCATAAATCAACCCCTCTCGGGGAGAAAAAAGCAAAATTCAAGGGTGGTCCATAGGAACGAAAAAATAGAGAAAATTATTCTCTACATTTCGTGCATTTAAACCATCCCCGAAAAATTCGATTGTTTTTGAGTTATTCAATAAACAATTTATTTTTTATACTTCGCCAATTCTTTTGGGGGTGAAGATATTGTTGGAGAGGGATGATTGAATACTCGATCGATGCGTCTTTTCAAGGGCTACGTTTCCATTTGAAGAAAAATTGTATGCATTTTTCCTAAAGAGTTATCGAACAAAAAATGATTTTTCAAAATTTCATCCCCCTTTTTCACCCCCACAATGAACTTTCACGACTTCGGCACTGTGGACAAAAATAAAGCCCGGATTTTTCTGCACATTTTGTCTCACGGCGCCGACCTCGTAGGGGTTGTAGTTTGGCATTAATCCACCCCCATCCCCTTTCATCTCGTACGATCGTAGAACATACTTGGAGGCGAGTCGGACAGGCATTGGTACGAGGCATACAGATTTTACTTTTAGACGTGACTTTTTGGGCCACCCTATATATATATACGCACGCGCGCGCGCACTCACACGCGCCCACACGCAAATGTGTGTGTATTCTTTGTTCATTTGTTTATTTATTTTCTACTTACTTTTATAGCCGCTCAAAACGATCTCGAACGCCGCCAAAACTTTGTCGTCATCATCGTCGAGGCTTTTCTCCGTGGGCCGTTCGATCTGTGGCAATCGATAATTCGAAATGACCATTTTGCAGTCTCGTGGCTCGTTTCGAGCCTCTCATCGAAGAAAACAAAACACACACACGCTCGACGTGCCTGTCGCGAATTACGACAGGACCTAACCCCGAGGATAAATTCACGGACGATTATCCTCGTTCTCACGAGAACAAAAGGAACTTTCAACTCCAACAACGCGCAAAGATAACTCGCGATTGTGAAAAAGTTTCACGCTCTAAATTTTCGGCGACGAATTTGCTCGCAACTTTGCTCAGAGCCACGAGCGAAAAAGAAGAAAAAAGCTGGAACGAAAAAACAAATGTAAGAAACGCGAGGACGCGAGTGTGTGGCGCAGGCTCGCCAGCTGCGAGACGTCCAGAAGTAATTTCGGCCGCGTTGGCGAGCCTGCACTCCGCGAGACCGCCCTAACCTCAAAAGAGAGACGCGTGTCTTTACGCGAGTACGAAACGAAAATCGCGCCGTTTCGCGAACCGTTCTTTCACGTTTTTTAGCTCTCGGAATAATTAATCCAAAACTATCAGTGAAATTTTTCAAAAACAAGTTTACTTTTACGAAAATGGTCCTTTTTTTTTCGTCCGCCTGGTCACCGCCGAGTGACAGCCGCGCGATTGTTTTTTCTATTGTCACGCACACGTAAATTCCGCATCGAGAGGTAACATTCTCGTAGTTCTAGGATATTTTTTTTATTGTTTACCCTGAATTTATTTATTTACATGTGAATGCTTGCAATTGTCACAGTGCGCGAACGTACAGCGATTTAACACAATTCGCCGAGGATTTCGTAGATTCGAGGACGACGAAAGTTGCGAAGAGATAATTCGTTATCCCTTTCGTTCTCGTTCTCTCGTTTTTTCAAATACGAATGTGAAAATCTAAATTGTTCGTGGTCGTAATAAAAGTGAATTTAAAAGTATATGGATATATGTACACTTTGGGGACATTTATCTTTGTCTTTTTTGCTCTCTCACAAACCCAAACAAACCCAAACACAAGCTCATCTCTCTCGCTAACTTGCAAATGATCCCAAACAAACGCAAACATAATCTAATCTTTCTCCCTGCCTCTCTCGTTCTCTTGCAAACCCAAAAATAATCCAATCGTTTAAATTACTGAATTAAAACCTAATCTCGTATATTTTGCTCTTGCAAACGAACCCAAATATAACCTAATCCCTTCCCTTCTTCTCCTGCTTTTCCCCAGAAGCTTCGCGCTCCTCCGCCACATGTAAATTTTAAGCGTTCCCAAGGTTCACGACACGTCGTCCGTGATCCTCCGACCGTCGATTTTTACCTGAAGCTTGAGGGGCCGTGCGGTGCTTGTGCATTACCGTCGTTGCTCTCCCGTCTTGGGGCCACCGACCGGAGCTGCCGGCGTCGTCGCCCGCGTACACCGCATGGGCGTCGAAACACTCTCCGCTGGGGTTCGTGTAGCCTGCACGGAAAGTCGCGTGACGCGGAGCGTTCAGATGGCGAGACGGAAAGGCGGGGAAGAAATTCACGATGTTTTACTCACCTCTCGCGACTGCAGGTTCCGGGAGTGTAGGCCGCGGAGCGGTGTGCTCGCCGCGTCTCGAGTTTCGCGGTTCGCTGTCCAGGAGCTTGGAACGAGAGGCTTCCGACGGTGGCGCTGACTTCGGATCGCTCTGAATTGGAATCCGAGAAAAGAAGAAGCAGAAGAAGACACGTGAGGCGGGCGTCACAGATTTGATATTGTCTGGTGTAGAAATAAGCCTAAACAGAAGAGTGTGAGCTGAACAAACTCAAATGAGCCCAAACACAGATGCGAAAGTCAAGCGAACCTAAACAAATCCAAATGCGCAAGCCGAGGAAACCGAAACAAAGATACGCAAGATAAACAATCCCAAACAAAAAAGCGCGACGCAAAGCAACCCAAACAAGGATACACAGGCTGGAGAAATCAGAACGGAGATGCGCAAGACAAAGAAACCCAAAGATAAATGCAAAACCAAAACGAAGATGCGCAATTTCTTTTGCGTCTGAGCAAATTCGTCGCTGCGGTTTGAGCAAACGCAAACAACTTTGTGGAATTCGTTGTCGTCCTAGTGAACTTAGGCAAAGTTGTGAAATTCTTCATCATTCAAGCAAACCCAAACAAAGATGCGCAAGCCAAACGAACATGCGCAATTTCTGAAGCAAGTAAACCCAAACAACATTGTGGAATTTGTCGTTCAAGCAAACTCGAAGTTGTGGAATTTGTCGTCTTCAAGCAAACCCAAACGGCCATGCAATTCGTCGTTCTTGAAACAAAGCCGCGCAACTCACCGTACAAGCAAACCCAAAGATACGCAAGCTAAACAAACGCAAACAAAGATGCGCAATTAATTTTAGTCCAAGCAAACTCAAGCAAATCCAAACGAACTCGTGGAATTCGTCAACTTCCAAACAAACCCAAACAAACCCAAACAAGACACGATTCGTGGAAATAAAACTGTAACGTGCGCCCGGAAGCTGATTGGAAAACGTCCTGAAATTACGTAACAATAGGCAAAACTTTCATTCGTCAATCTCGCTGGCGAGTATTGTTGCGCTTCTCAACTTCTCTCTAGGTCTCGCGTCCAAACAAGATTCATTGCGGTGTTATCGTGTGAATTGTCAATCGTGGGTGGCTCTTGCGCTAAATCGTTATTTCTACGGGCCCGTTCGAGCACGGCGTTCGCCATCCAAAAACTTGATGCACCCGCCGCGTGAATCGTGGTGCGGCTGGGCGGTGTCACCTGTTCGAGTATCGGCCCCGGGCCACACGCGTCTTGACACCGCAGATCGACGAAGCACCGCTACTCCCTCCCATTACGCTCGAATCGGAATTTATGCACAAATTTTGTCCTACGTTGAAGTTTGCATCCTTGGATTGGAAAAATATTTTTTTGCAATCTGCGAATGATTGTGGGTGATAATAAAAATGTAGAATTAAAAAGAAAGCGATGTTGCACTCGAAAGATGCCAACTTCGATCTCACAATCTTGCCTCATCACCGACGAACCTGAACGATATCGTAATCTTGTACAACAGCCTCGTCATCATCATCAAACCCAATACCATAATCCTATACGGAAACGTAGTCATCATCAATAAACCGAAACGAATCCGAACAATTGCGTAATCTCGTACAAGAGCCTCCCCATGATCAACAAACCGAAACAATCCGACAATCTTGTGCGAGAAATTCGTCATCAGCAACAAACCTAAACGAGTTCAAACATTCTGATTGTCTTGAATAAGAGTCTCGTCATCATTAACAAATCCAAACGAATCCTTAATCTTGTTTAAGATTGACGTCACTAAGAAACCCAAACAATCCCTTAATTTTGTACAAGAATCTTCTCATCAGTAATCTCAATTAAGCCGAAACAATTCGACACTGTTGTACTAGAGCCTCACCATCATCGACAAAGCCAAACAAAACTTAATCTTGTATCTCGTCATCGTCGTCAGTAACCTCAAATGAACACAAACAATCCTTTAATCCTGTACAAGAACCTCATCATCAATAAACCTAAACAAATCCTTAATCTTGTACAAAAACCTCATTATCCATAACCTCAAACAATCCCTTAATCTTAGACAAGAATCTTCTCATAAAAACCTCAACGAAACCCAAACAATCCGACGATGTACGAGAGCTTCACCATCATCAACAAACCCAAACAAACAATGCGATAATCTTGTACAAGAGTCCCGTCATCAACCAACGTACACAAACCCAAACAATGCCATAATCTCGTACAGAAGCCTCGCCATTATGAAAAAAACCCAATCTGGCTCCCGTAATCTTGTACAAGAGCCACGTAATCGTCAACGAAGCCAAACAAATCCAAACAATGCCATAAGCTCGTAGAAGAGCCTCGTCATCATCAACAAATCCAAACGGTCCCATAACCTTGTACAAGAACTTCGCCATCGTCAACAAACCCAAACAGTCTCACGATTTTGTACAAACCCAAACAAAAGCCTCGATAATCGTCAACAAATCCCAAACAAACCGAATCTCACAATCTCCGTAGGCCTTGCCATCGTCGACCTTTGCCACCCACGACACCTCAATGAACGTTCCCAAGCAGGATCAATTTTAATCACGCTCGAGAGCTCGCGATGAAGTCTGACGTAACAATACTCGCACACGCTTTTATCGAGTCAACTGCAGAGAAAGAAAATTTATTTCCATTATGTTACAGTGTCTTAATCGTGTATCAGGTTTATATATGCGCGGTCCCAGATTTTATCAAACTCCTAACTATACGTATGTATAACGTTATAACGAATTATTCATATGTTACAGTATTATTTTCACGCGGGGCGAAGCGCGCCACCATATACTTTTCTTTGTTTTTTTTTAAGCGGTTTTTCTCTTAGGTCGCTCGATCTCCACAGCGGAGCAGGAGACACGGGGGAAAGAGAGATCCTCTCACCTCGTCGTTGTCGGGTCTCAGGGCGGACAGCACGAGATCGGCTGGAGGTCCGTCCGGTAGTGCGAGACGAGCCACGGCGCTCTTCTTCGATTGTCTGCCGGTCGGCCTTTTGGCCTGGTACGATCGAGCCTGATCTTCGAAATCTTGGTTGCCAACGGCGTCGGGGCGATCAAACGCCAAGTGCGATTCCGACGGACAAATTCCCCGTGAATAATTGCCGTCCGATTCGGGGCGACTGGATGATCTGAAAGGAAATAATGCCAACGATCATCAATGGCTCGACGAACTATGACGGATTCCAACACGTGACGATCTTAAGCCTAACATGCCATTCTCTATTTTTTTCCATTTGGCGCAGTTGAACAATTTTTTCTTGGCGTTCCTTCGAATTTCTGAGAGGGACACAATCGATCGGTGGACTTCTCAAATCTCAGCTTGCGAAATGGGGAATAAATAAAAAATAACGGGAGCGTCGGAGAATTCAGTGGGCATTTTTGTTTGTTGGATTCTTGGACATTGACGGGTTTGACTTTTTCGTGGGTGGAAAAATGTTTTTGATCGATTCGACCATGTTCGAACGCGCGATTTATTTTTTACACGTTTGAGTAGTTGGATATTGACATTTTTCGCGAATTCTTGGACATTTTGTTGTAACTTGATTGAAGAAAAAAATTATTTGTCAATGAAAAAATTGCTACAAATGTCAATTATCGATTTAAAAAAATTGTTCATCTATAAATTAGAAAAGAATGCTACTGTGATCGATAAAAAGTTTATGAAAATTAAGGTTAATTGTCGAAAAAAAAAAACTTTACAATTAAAAGATTCATAAAAAAATAAAAAATGAAGAGAACGAAACTCAGTTATTGAAAAAAATGTATTTATTTATTGAAATATTGATAATCGAGAACGCAATTATCAAGCCGAAAAATTATTCATTAATAAATTATTTTGAAAATCAATTATCGATCAAAAGATTACTTTCAAAATAAACATAAAAATGAAGCTAATTATCGAAAAAATGGATTAAATAAAATATTGATCCCCAAAAAGACAATTGTAGAGCAAAATAATTATTTGTCAACAAATTGTAAAAAATAAAATCAATTTCCCAAAAATGCGACGTCCGATAATGAAAACGATTGTTAAAAAAATTATTCAAAATCGATAATATCAACCATTAGTAAAGAAAAGTTGTCAAAAAGTCTTCAGTTATTCATAAGATTAACAAATAAAAATGCGCTCGAGAATCTTCACAAGGTTATCGCCAAGTGCGCCACCGATCCCGAAACTCTTGCCACTCCCCCCCCCCCCCCCACCCCCCTTGCCGTCGATATCGAGTCGATTTTTTTCGTGATGAAAAAAAAAAAGAATCGCCGAGCGGGTGTCTTGATACGAAAAACGAAAAGAAACAAAATGAGCAGTCGCACATTCGTAAAGTTACTTTCTTTTTATTACAAGAAATTCTAAGTCGCAAAACAGCAGTCAGGTCGATTCTCAAATAATTTCGCGTCGAGTCACGATCGAAGGCGAAAAAATAAACGAACCAAAAAAAAAAAACAAGTAGAGTCAACACCAGCTGCACTAAGAACGTAGGACCTCGCAATTGCCTATTTACATTCAGACAATGTGTTTTCGTGCTATAGAAAAAAAAAGCCGTCCCTCGTTCGTCGATACTCCTCAACGCAATTTCACTTTATTTTCTGGAAAATATTTTCCTTCCATATTTAATTTTCCCCCTTAAGATTAGATATTCTCTCTCTCTCTCTCTCTCTCTCTCTCTCTCTCTCTCTCTCTCTCTCTATGGTTCTTATCATTAACAAGGTACGCATAATTCACTCGATCGCTTCACAGTGCGAGAATTCCTGCCGAAATGTTGCCCCCTCGCTCGACCAATGACAAAAAGAACTTTTTCTTTCTTCACTCCAATTAGACTTTCTTGTTTTTTTTCTCTTCTTCCATACTCACGTTACCACAAACGCTCGAGAGCTCTCGATCGTTTCTTCACGACGGGAACGAGCAAGGAACACGTCGATCGACCAAACTTCCTGTTGTGGATTTGTAAAAGATTTCTTTTTCTTTCTTTTTTCAACGAGTCTCGCGACGAGGCTCGTGAAATCGGCAGAAATCGCATTACATCACAGTGTATTATCCTGTACAAGGTATATCTTTACAAACGGTAGCGTAAAAGGCAGCCATATGACATATATATGGTCGAGATGAATCGCATTTTGAAAATCATCGTACATGTTTTTTTTTTTACTTTTTATCGGAGGTGCTTGCAATTGGGTCTTTGAATCTGATATATATATATATATATATATGTATATATCCATACAGAGTAATCTACAACTACCCCTTTGTGAGCACATAATTACCCAGCAAAACGCTTTTTGTTTTTAAAAAAATGTCTCGCGACAAAAGTTGGCCGAGATATTCTCGTTCAAAGTCCACGCAGCGAAGAATGGGCACGGTACAGAATCGAATCCATCGTCGGACGAGTACATTTTTTTCCCCCGAAAAATATTAATTTTTTTTTGTTAAAGATAATCAGAAGAGCTTTGCAAATAGATAATATTTTTCGATAATTTTCGTTTATTTAATAATTGAAAGAAAAAAAAAAAAATTGCGATTGAGCAAATGTTGTCAGCTTCGCATTTTCAACGGGAATATGTCGACCAATTTTCGGTCGCACGACATTAAAAAAGAGCGTTTTTCTCGTAACGTCACATAACCAAGGCCTAATAGTCGTGGATCACCCTGTATACGCACAAACCCCCGAACATTAAATATAAACGCGTGTATGTGTGCTTTCGTATACTCGCAAGTGTTTTTTTTTTCTCGTCACAACGCTCTATCGCCTAAATTCAACAATCGTAATACTAAAGGCTCAGAAGAGTGTCTAGAAAAATAAAGCAAACGATAAAATGTGTTTCTTTTTCTCTTCTCTTCTGCGATAACGCGAAAAATTCATTGCTTACGGATTAAAAAACAAGACGAAAAAAATTGTAATCGCCGTCGGCTTCCGTCGTTTGTTCTTGTCGTTGCTTTTTTTTGTTCAAATTTTTTTTTTCGTTACTTTTCACAAACAGCGAGGTTACAGGAGCTGCTTGTTCGACAATAAGTTACCGGCTTGCGTTCGTGCGAGGGTTCGCTGCTCCGTGTTCGTCGGTGGCTCTTCGGGAACTTCCGGTGTGACGTCACGGGCGTGTCGTGGTCCCGAAGAAGCCTCGGGGTTGACGAGAGTGTGACGTGCACGAGAATTCGCGCGCGCACACACATATGCTTAGAGGGTGAACGGAATTGGTCGTTGCGCATTCGGTCGATTCTTCAAGTTTCTTCGTATCTCTCTCGCGCGATCTACGTTCATTATCGTTGCCCTTAACGTTTTTCTCTTCCTTATTTACATGGTAAATATTCCCCGCACTAATTTATAAACTTTATTGATTAGTCAAACTCCCGTCACGCACTCTGATCCCCCACTTGTTCGTTCTTTACATTGATGAAAATTCACGGCTGCGTGAGTGCGGCGAGAATAATTACGATCTACGTGCGCGATATGGGACGAGCGATGATCCCTCTGTTTTTACGCTTTTTTTTACAATAGGAAACAAAAAAAAGAAAAAGAATATTCACCGACGATTTTTTTAGGTAATTTTTCATTGTTCTGGTTTTTCCTCCTTTAAAAACTTCCATTTTTTGTAATTCGCTCTGAGCGCAATTTTTTTCGCTTTACTCGCGCTTCGATCTTTTGGAACTTTTTCTCGTACTATTCGTGTAATTAATTAATTATATAATTAATATTAATTAATATAGATATGTATGTATATACATATAAATATAGGATAATTATGTTTTACCTAAAAACGCTTTAGGTATAGGAAAATATATACATTTTTCTCATCCTATTCATCCTCTTCGCTCCTTTTCTTTTTGGTCGCACCTTCGACACGTCCTCGCTGGCTCCTTTTTTCTTCATTTCTCCTCTGTTTATTTGTTCTTTTTTTTTTGCGAATATATCAAGAATCGATGCATATATGTTTAAAATTAAAAAAAGGACACATCCCCCCTCTCTCTCTCTCTCTCTGTCACTCTCTCGTGCAAGCGCATCGCCCACATTGCGCACTTGTCAATTTTCAAACTAAATTTACTAGTCACACCAACGTGGATATCTCCCCCGCCCCTGCGATTGATCATTTCGGCAACGAGACCGATCGCAACAAATCGCGCCATGCAAAAGAGAAGGAAAAAAAGGGGGGGCGGAGTTCGGGATCGCGCGTAGGCTCGCGATATTAGTTGACTATTTCGCTGAGCTCGGACGATCCTTCGCTGTCATGAGAGCACGAGAAAGACAAATAATAAGAACAATATTTCGTAATAACAGTCATAATAATATTAATAATAATAATGGTACAATAAAAGTTATAATAATTACAAGATACGAGAATAAATGCCGAAGAAAAATTAGGAGTACGCACACGAAGATCGCTACCTAATTGTGTGCTCGACGACTCGTGGAAATATCGCAGATCTCGAGATAAAACGCTTTTATCTCGTTCTCGTGACGCATTTAGTAATTTGTATGTTTGTTTTTTTTCTTTCCATTTCCGGCGGGCTATCGCACTATATCTCACGATTTGTCTTACTTTTTTTTTCTTTCGTTCTTTCTTTTTTCATATTTGTTCGCTCTCTCTCTTTCTCTTGTCTACGGACTACTCACCCCCCGAAGTCGGACAGGTGATCGGCAGCTCTGATCGACCCGAGTTTGTTGTTAGGCAGAGGCAAAAGAAGAAGAAGAGGCACTTTTCCTCCCGTAAACTCTTGCTATTCGCGGAACTGACGTCTCCTCTTTTTACACCACAACTCGTGACAGTCCTGCCACGTTGGCAGCTGAGGCGGTGGCATTCTAAAAAATGGCACAATCAAAAAGAAGCAAACGAGACGCGAGGTCGAGGAAATTTTCTTTGTTTCGCGCCACGTCTCGCTCGCGCAGAGATGAGAATCGTTTTCTTTCGTTTTGGGATGTTTTTTTTTGTTTTTTTTTTTACGTACTGGTCCGGCTGTATGTTCTTCAACCAGGCACTTTTTAGGGCGTCCGAGGCGGTGATGCGCTTCTCCGGATCGAGCTCGAGCATCTTGTCGAGCAGGTCGAGGGCGGGCGTCGGTATGAACGAAAAGTCCTCCCTAAGGCGACGTCTGTGAGACTTTTTTGGCTTGAGCGTATGCCAGAGCGGCAATTTTATGACCGACGGCCAGACAGCCGGCGTCGGGGTCCCGCATACGCGGGATATTATCTCCAGCTGCATTATCTCTATGTTCGCCTGGTAACGGTTAATCACGGATAAATATGCGTTGTTTTTACACGTTTTTTTAAAATAAAAAGTACGTTACTAAAAAATGATGTATTTAGACAATTTGTTTCAAGTGAAAAATATTTCTAATTAAGGGAGACTTTGTCCTTGAAATTTTCAAAAAGATGTTAGCGGCTCAACATGAGCAGCTGGAAGAAGAGGAGCCTCTATGGACCAGGTATTGCCGATTAGCGGTAATTATAAACACATTTGTGTAAACACATTACAAAACTTTGAACGCGTTTTTCACGAAAACACGTTTTTAAAAATGGCTGACATTCTCCTGACCGCTGTAATTAACATATCGACCTGATATTTGGCGAGCATACTCAGAAAATACGTCTTCACGGAATGACGGATCGTTTTTTCGATAGATACATTTTTGCATTTATTATTTATCTTTTTATGCGAAAAAAAAACGCGAAAATTCGATTTTTTTTCTAATTGCCGCCATTTTCCGAAATTTGTACCAAACGAAAAACCCATCCGTCATTCCATGACCAAAGGGTCACAGATTGATAATATCCCTGACAGATCGTGACACCGTAATTCTTCGGTGTTGAGTGTCACGTGTTGGGTGTCAAATTACAATTTTAACACGGAAAAAATTTGGTGTCGACACCTATCTGAACGAGGCTGTTTTGGGTCTTGACACCCCCAAAAAAACGGTGTCGACACTGGTTTGAGTGTTGACACCCAAAAAACGGTGTTGACACTGATCTAGACAGAGGCTGTTTTCGGTGTCGACACCTAAATAATTTAGTATTGACACCATATTCGTGCACGTGACACCATATTCCGTGTCGTTATGGCTTTTTTAAGTGTCAACTCCAAAATTCTGAAAAATTACAGTGCACACTCCTTCCTACATACAATGAATACAAGCATATGTATGTCCAACTTATTTTTCAGTTCATTTATGAACTTATCTTTCAGTGAATTAATTAACTGCAAAATAAGTTGGGCATACATATGCTTGTATTCATTGTATGGAGGAAGGAGTGTGCACTGTAATTTTTGCCGAATTTCGGTGTGGACACTCAAAAAAGCCATAAGGACATGGAATTCATGCACGTGCACGAATATGGTGTCAACGCTAAATTATTTAGGTGTCGACACCCAAAACAGCCTCGGTCCAGATCAGTGTTAAAACCGTTTTTTTTTTTGGTGTTGACACCCCAATTAGTGTCAACACCGTTTTTTTTTATTGTCGACACCCAAATCAGTGTTGACACCTTTCTTTTGGTGTCGGCATCCAAAACAGCGTGCGTCCAGATCAGTGTCAACACCGTTTTTTTTTTATCGACACCCAAAATAGTGTCGACACCGTTTTGTTGGGTGTCAAATGTTAATTTGACACCCATCGCTTGGGTGTTGCGATCTGTCAGGGATGCTTTGAATTTGTGTTTCAGATCAACAAAGAGGGGCCAGTGATGTCAGCCGTTTACCTCCCGCGATTTGAGGACGTGTTTTCGCGGAGCTGCAACGGCCGCCATTTTGGTTTAAAAAAAAAAATTTTAACGTTCTGTATATCATGAATAAAAGCAAGAAAAAAACCGCACTCAAAAAGCTTTACTCGTTTCCTTTAAAAAAAAATAAAATGTAAACACCTGAAATATGGCACTCCAAGGACAAAGTCTCCCTTGAAGAAATATTGAAAATTTTGTTTTCTAATGACAATTATATTATTGAAGATGGAAGAAGGAAGATTATCAACGGAAAGCCGCCAAAGTGGAGAGACAACCTTGAAGTCATGCGGAAAGTGAGAGAAGGAAGCATATGGCGATGCATGCGAATCGAGGACGTGGGAGGATTAGTGCAAAACACCGAAAGAGGAATGAAAATCAAAATGGAGCAGGACATGGAGAATGAGTGGTGCAAGATTGACAAATCAACATAAATATTGACTAAAATGGATAAAAAATTACAGGAATTGGCGAGGAATAAGATCGCTGAAGAGTTATGTGCGTATGTAAAAGAATTCGAGGTGTTGATGAACAGGTAGAAAGATAAAAAAATACCAGTAAGTAAAACGTTACGAAAACGAAAACACATGTATATAATTTGTGAGAACAAATGTGAAGAAAGAAAATGTAACTGTGGGCCCATGTGTAAACACCCTTGAAGGGAAGTAAAGACTACTTGAAAGTAAAGACTACTCGAAAGAATATTATTCTCAACAAAATCTTCAATAAGAGAAACATTTTTTTTTTACATAAAAAAAGACAATTTTTTAAATTGCGTTGGGACAGAACATAGTTGACATTTTCTATCGTACGACCGGGTGATTTTTTCACATACGTATCCGTTTGTTATTAAGGGGAGATACCTTCAGGCAAGGAATATATTTGATGATTTTCGTCATTATTTTTCAAAAGGAAAGATTTCTTTACCATTTGTGAGACTCAGGGTATGTTTTATTACTACTTTTGGCTGTAGCATGGTATTTTATTTTATTTATTAATCTTAGAAAATGGCGCAGGAATGGCACGATCTTCTAAACTGCAACTTCGAAACTGGCGTGACGTATAGCTGAAAAACTAATCGACCGATTCTGATGAAATTTGGTATAAATCTTTCTAACCTTATTGTCCAAAACATGACGCTAAATGTTTTTGAAAATAAAAGAAAAGGATTGTTTGAAATGACAAAATGTAGCTATTTTTTTGCGGAAAGTTCAATCTTTTCGTTTCAAAGTGTGTCATACTTTCGCCATTTTTAAGATTAATAAAAAAAATACCACGTAACAGCCAAAAGTAGTAATGAAAAATGCCATGAGTCTAAAAAATGGTGAAGAAATCTTTCTTAAAAAAAAAATCACGAAAATCAGCAACTTCTTCCTCGCCTACAGGCATCTCTCCCCTTAACGACTATTTTTTTTGGTCGAAAATCGACTCTTTTGTACAGCTTCGAATTTTCGTAATTTTCAAAATGTCAACATCGTATCCGGCCTTGCGAAACTTTTATTATTACCCAAAGAGTAAATATTTTTATTTTCCATTTGACTCGAGTCTAATTGCGAGACGCCGATTGGCCACGCAGCAATAGCGGCGCTTTTTTAAAAATAATATTAACTACATTGTCGATCAATATTTTCCAAAGAAAAAAAAATCTCAAGCTTGACTACGTATCAATTGTGTGTAAAATGCCGACCTCCCGCTTCGCGACGTTCAAGTTTGCCCCGTAGGAAAGCAACGTTTTTTTCTCCCCTTATTTTTATCAACCGCTCAATCTTGCAAAATGCGGTAGTAAATCTCCGAAAATCCAAAAACGTTCGAGTTATTTTCACAGTCTTGGTCGACCAAAAAACTCTCGACGAATGGAAAATAATTAATTTCCGTTGCATTCCAACGTTGCAAGTTGGAGGATCGTCTCATTGCGTACCGGAAACAACGGCTTTTTGGAGAACAACTCGCCGAGTATGCAGCCACAGCTCCAAACGTCGATCGCCGGCCCGTAACGTTCCTCACCGAGGAGCAACTCGGGCGGGCGATACCACAGTGTGATGACCTTGTTCGTGTACGGTCGCTGTCTGTCCTCGGCGTTGTACAATCGGGCGAGACCGAAATCCGCGAGCTTCACTTCACCCCTGAAAACGAGGCGAAGTTAGAAGAAAAAAAAACGTATAATTATCCTTGACTTCCTCGTGAGGTGCTGTTCACGCGGCGAAAATCGAGAATTTATCGTGGTTCTTACTTGTTGTTCATCAGTATATTCGAGCACTTGATGTCCCGATGGAGAAAATTCTTCTCGTGACAATAATTCAAACCGTCCAGTAGCTGCTTCATTATACTGGCGTTGTTCATCTCGTTGAAATTTACCATATTGGACTCCAAGAGTCCCATCAAGTCGTGGTCCATGTACTCGAACACGAGATAAAACGAGCCCTTGTCCTGCAATCAATCGTCGGTGGAATGTTAATATTAATATTCATTATCAATGTTGGATATGTAGAAAATTAGTTATCACATTCGAGACATATCCGCCGAGTCGGGCAATAACTGGTAGCGGTAATAATATTTTTTAACCCATCAGACTTTGGAGAATACTTTTCCTACAGTCCTCCATTTTTTAAATCGGATCACTTTTTTAATCAGATTTTCATCGAGGAACTAAAAATAATTTTACGCGCTAAATTTCAAGTTGATCGAGAATTAGGATGAAAAATCGCTAAAAAAGACATTTCAATATTTTTAGCCTTGAATACCGTCGAAAAAAACGGTGCAAACACTTGCTGCTGTAAAAGGCGCTCAAAGTGATGGCCGCCACATAAGGGCGGGGTAAAGTATTAAAATTTTTTTTTTCATTTTAGTTTAATTTTTTAAATGAATGCATATCATATCAAGAATATTGTGTTAAAATTTCAAGTCGATCGGAGTAAAATTGACGAAGTTATGAGTATTTGAGCGTCTATTGCTCCATACCGTTCTCTTCTCTTCTGCGTTTTTCAAACCGTTTTTCTGAGACTTGTCATATTTGAAGTCCGTGTGCACGATAACTCAAAATCTACTGGACCAATCGCTTTGAAATTTTGCACAGTACTTCTTCACATAATTCACCAGGTATTGTCGAGAGCTTTTTTGTTTTTTTAAAAATAATTACTAATTTTTCAACAACAAATTAGCCGATTTTTTTTAGCGAAAATCGGGTTTTTGGCTCCCAAGTGCTAGGAAAAATCGAAAAATCGAAAAAAAATCCTCCCGTCATTACCTCGAGAAACATCTCCTTTAACAAATGCATTTTGATTTTTTTGTTTCAAATGATTCTGTTGCGAGTTACGGTGCACACCGCAAACCAACTTTTTTTCGAGGCGCCTCCGGGGTTTAATTTTCACTCGCTCAATTTTGAATATTTTGCAATGCAAATTTAGGAGAATGTTGTTCAAATGTTACTTTATTATATGTAAATTTTTCAATAAACGAACACTATTCGTTACGCCAAAAAAAAATCTTAAAAACATGCTTTTTTTTCGCCGAATTAACTTTACCCCGCCGTTAAAACGCATGCTTGCAATCTGATTCGCATTGATTGTATTGTCTTATCAATCAGGTCAGTCTGTATCGACGATAGGTTGGAAAATATTTCTACTGCTAATGGTTGTTGCCTCGCCCGGTTTATTAATGCTTCTATATAATAATTAATATTATAATACTATATAGTGAAACTTCAATTAATAATAATAATGATAAAAATAACAAAATCATTTTAATTGATTGCACTGTTGTGTTATTTACTTTGAAGATTATTATTAGTCAATGCCTCAACGAAATTTTAACTATTATTTGCATTATCATTCTTTTTTTTATTAAAGTTGAACTATATGGTATGATATTATTAATTATTATATAGAAACATTGGTATAGTTGATAATATTTTTTTATTTTTCGGTACACCCTTGCAGGTTTTTACACAGCCCTCCCCCTTTTTATAGTTTGCTTACAGTCCTTTTTTTTACATTTACCTTCGGTCCTTCCTCCTTTCATTCCGCCATTCATTTAACATTTTAGCGCCTTCGCCTTAATTAATTTTTAATAAGTAATTTTTTTCTTAAATTTTTTTTCATTTTCAAGTATGTGTTCCAAACTTTCTTCCTCGTTTTTACAAAACCGACAAAGACTATCTTTGTACCCAGCGTGTCCTCCTTTTCCTATATTTCCGGATCTTAACCTCATCCATGTTTCTTTGGTTTTTCCCTCCATAGCCTTCTCTTCCGAGTAATCTTCCATTTCCAAACTTTGTTTTCTATTCGTATACTTCCTGCAATAGGCCGACATGTCAATTTTCGCCCAGCCTTGTATTTCCTGGTCAGTTTTCATTCGTATAGCTCTTTAGGTTTTCTACCTTACTCCCTTCATATCGTCGTCTCTTATAAAAGCGTTAATACATACGATTATTATCAATTGGAACATCCACAAGGGACGTTAACCGCTACTGAATACACGATTTATTGAGGCAGTATTTTCGTCGAGAAATTTGAAAAAATCGACTTTTTTTGCCTTTTAAAAAAAGTATAGACTCTTAAGAATGTCCGCAAAGGGAAATTCTGAGGAAGCTAGAACTGCTCGCAGGGAAGAACGAGCATCAGAAAATCATCATTTCGACGTCGAGGAAGACACCGTTACGAGGCGGGAAAGGCCAATTGAGATAACGTAAGTATACATGCCATTATACCAATTAGTTGCGGTTGCCTGAAATTGTACTAAAAACTTTAAATGCATTTTTCTCCAAACTACTTTTTTTCAACGCGGTTGACATCAAATCTCGAGTTCTATTTAACCGATGGAATTTGAATTTGGTATGGAACTTCAGTACATATCCCTCTATCGTCCCTACCTCGGGCATGGCGAAAATATTGTTATTACTATTTTTTAAAAAATCGAGCTAAAAATCAACTTTTTCAGTCGCCTTTAAGAAAAAAAAACACTTTTTTTCCCTTTCGTACCTGCCATAATGATATTCTTATTGATCAACAAAATTGGTTTTATTTCTGTAGCAGATAAATGGGGCCATATTTAGAGGCCCATAGCATTTCAATTTAAGTATTTTGGTACAACATTTTTTTTCTACGGTTTTTAAACATCAATGGAAAGACTAAAAAGTTGATGGCAAGAATATAGTTATTTTCTTGTCTGGCGCGAAAAAACGCCCGAACTTTAGACCTCTGGACTAGACTACTGTCTTAAGGGGTGAGATGCAGTCAAAATTTTCAAAAAATCGATTTTGTTTTTACATTTTCTTGAAGTATGATTCGAAAATATTCCCGGAAAATTTCAAGTCAATCCGATAAATAGTTTGCGGGATATCCCACAATTAGTGAAGGCGTATAGACGTGGCTGACAAACGCGCAAACGATGATACCCGGCAAGGCAGAGTGCTTCGAAGACTTCGATTTATTACTAAAAAACTATGAACTTTAGCAACATTTTATAAAGAATACGATCGTTTTAAAATTGCTCAAAATGTTTAAAAAATAATAATTTATCCCGAAAAAGTTTAATTTTTCGAAAAATTGTTTTCAACAATTGGCTATAAACAATTGAATGCTCGAGTTTGCAGCAAAAATTGTGATATTCGGATTCAGCGGATCAAAATACATAAAAAAGTTTAGCTTCATCCATCGAGCTCAAAGTTTTACGAACATACAATACCGTGTCCACATCGAAAAACTTTAAACGCCTTTTTCTCGAAACTATGTTTTTCAAGTCGGTGACCACTATAATTCAAAAACCACTCGACGGATTTTGATGAAATTTGGTGTGCTTATCGATAGCATTAAAAACTAGTCCTTGATAGAAGGATTTTTATTTTTGTTGAAAATTTCTATTTTTTTAAAACAATAAAAGAGCGATTTTTTGGTCGAAAATCGAAAGTTATCTCTCGGAAGCCGCCATTTTGTTAATTTATGAAAAAAAGCTTTATTATTAAACCAATGATTTTTTTTTGGTTTTTTTTTATTTCAGATGATCCACTAAAATTTTACGATGGTCACCGTAAAGCACTACGTGCCCAAAGGGGGTCCGACAAAGATGGCGATATTTTTTATAAATAATCAATATTTTTCTTTGAAAATTTGTACAAGTCAAGTTGAAATGTAACATAAAAAGTATGTGTAACCACTTTTGTAAAACAAACTTAATTACTATGAAAAAAAATTTATGAAAATGCTCGTTTCTTCACGCCTCTGACTGCATCTCATCCCTTAAGGGGTAAGGCCACTGTAAATTTTTTGAAAAATCGATTTTTTTTTATTGGCTTAAAAAATAGTTTAAACCCTCTAGTTTAAAAATAGTTTAAATCCTTTTAACTTCTTTTTTTAATTTTTTCCAATAAAAAACTATTCGCAAAACTTTAAACGCGTTTTTCTCGAAACATGGTTTTTCAAAATGGCACGCAGCATAACTCGAACAATTTTCATTTTTTTTACTTGAAATTTTAACCAGATGTGAACATTTACATTATCTTGAGAATGTCGATCGGAATTTTCAAGAACTTTATTTATTGATTTTTTATTAACAAAAAACTTGCCGTTTTTTTCGTCAAAAATCAATATTGTTTTTCAAACGCACGCCAAATCCACAAAAATTGATACTTTTTTTAAATCCGATCGACATTCTCTAGCTATAGCCCTCTAGATTAATGGTTTTTTTTTGTTCTAGATTCAAAAGTGCACCAGTGGTGCTGCGTGCCGCGGAGCCCTGGAAGCAAAACATGTCCCGGGAAGATAGCTGTGGAACCGCCATTTTGTTTTTTTTTACTGTAAAAAAATTTTATAATAAAGTTTACTGTATGCTCGATAACACCATTAAAAGTTTTTTTTCAAATACCTTCAATTTCGGGAGCAAAAAATTAGTGAAAAAACCTTTTTTTTGGGCCGTTACAGTGGCCTTACCCCTTAACGGGCTACATCTACCTGGTGTGTCAAAAAATTGTATTTTCCAAAAATATTTTGATTCGATAGCACTGTTTTCAAAGTCGGTGGACACGATATCCCGAGAACCACTCGACGGATTGTGTCCAAATTTATAGGAGAAACGGTGAGAAACATTTAAAGGGCGATGACGTTTTTACTTTTTAAAATCGATCCTCATTTTTCAATAGTGACGTCAAAATGGCGACGTTTTTTTTCATAGATTTTGCATGCTCGAGTTTAAATTCGTCGTCAGGTTGTTACAAAATAAATGATTTTAATAATCGACGATCGTCAACGACTCGTATTTATTGTTAACTTGAATAACCCCTTTGGTTTTGATATTTCAGATGGACCGTTCTAGCTGGAGAGCGTCCACCGCCAAACGTCGCGAAAAAAATTTCATCAACTGCCGGCGACTTTTTTTGATTAAATGTAAACTTTTTTTTATAAACCATTTACTGCTCATTTTTTGGGCAAAAAAAAATCGATTTATTTCTTTCAAAGTGCGCAATTTTTTCAAAATTTGATTTAAAAAATCCCTACGTAGTCCCATTGCTAATAGTATATAGATTATATTTTTTTTGGTTTTTGTTCCAGGTCTTATATTTTACGAGAAAACCGTCCTCCCGTGAAGCTATTTGTAAAAAAACACGTTTTTCAAGATGGACTCTGTCGCCGACATTTTGTATGAAAATTAGAATAATTTTTTGTTATACTTTAATATGTCTTAATTAAAACCTCTCAAAATACATCCTATTTCTTTTTTCATATTTCGAAAATAAATTGTCAAAGTTCGGACTTATTTTCTTCCGCTAAGGTCGTGTTACCCCTTAACGGGCACCACTAGTGTGACTGCCTAAAAAAGTGATTTTCGGGAATTTATTGAAAGAAAAGTATTGCATCGAATGTTTTGAAATTTCGAGAATCTATTTGTGTATAAATGATGGACATACAGTAATTTTTTTATATGAAAACATTCAATTTTCAGCGACTTATACGTCGTCTCCCGAATCTCTGAAAAAAGCTTTCCCTCTGCTGCAATAATTGCGGACTTCAGAGTGCGCGAAATAAAAAAATAAAAAAGTCCGTTAAACTAGAAGGTATTGCCTGCACAACGACGCAGGATTGTGAAAAAACATTAAAATCCAACAAAATGGCGGAGGTTTAG
Source organism: Ophion obscuratus (assembly GCA_964007375.1). Lineage (NCBI taxonomy): Eukaryota > Metazoa > Arthropoda > Insecta > Hymenoptera > Ichneumonidae > Ophion > Ophion obscuratus. The sequence continues at coordinate 1,483,808 of OZ023314.1, read as the reverse complement.
AAGAAAAGCGCCAAATTACGCTTAAAAATCTGATGGTTTTTTTCACGGCAAATCGACATTTTTTATCCAATCGAAAAACTGGAAAGTCACTGGGAGGACGATTTGTACTAGAGTTAGAACTGTAGCAAATTTGAAAGATGTCGTTTTGAGAAAAACGCGTTCAAAGATAAAAATATTAATTTCATTGTTATAAGTCGACAAAAGTATAGTATAGTAGTAAGGTATACTTGAACGTATAGAGTATCGAAAAATGCCCGAAAAAATCGATTTTTTGAAAGTGTCACACTAGTGGTGCCCCTTAAGGGGGGCCACAGTAGAATTTTCAAAAAATCGATTTTTCCCCGGCCAAAACGGCGCTTTATCATCATAAGAATAAGTTACTATTCGATTTATAGCAAAACACTTTTTTTTCACCGACTTTGAGCGTATAACGTAAACCTACTGGCACGGCCATCCAGTACCTAAAACGTTAAACGCGTTTTTCTCGAAACATCTTTTTTCCAATTGGCGTGACAAATAACTTCAACAATTTTCACTCGATTCACTTCAAATTTAAAAGTTGTTCCTAATTGCATTTCGCAGAGAAGTACGTACGGAATTTCTGATTAATCGAAAACTTTTCATTTTATGAGCAGTTTTATACGAAATTTTTCACTGAAAATTCATTCAAATACCTACAACTTTTGAATAAAACAATATTCTTTTAATTCCGTACGTACTTCTCTAGGTATTCTGATGTAGATTGACGAGAATTTTTGTTTTTCGTTCTTGGTAAAAAATTTACGTTGCTAAATGTGACGCCGCGGAGCGGCTAAAAAAAAGATAATAAAAGAAAATATTAGTAGTCGGACATTTTGTACATCGAAAAAAAAAAAAAAAAAATTTCTAACAGTTTGATATTCATACTAAATAGATGTGTAATTAATTTTATGAGTGAATTACGTTTCCATACGAAAAAAAATGGTTAAATTCGCACATGATTTTATACCCGGTACTGTGTTACTGCCTAACCCCTTAATGAGAAGCACTATATCAAGTGTGCGAAACATTATTGTATTTTCCGTGTGAAAACAATATGGCTGAAGTATTGAAAATTTTCAGGATGATCTCGACGTACCTTTCGAAAGTCCAGAGCGTCCTGTTTGTCGGTGACGATTTCCCGCAGATTAACGATATTCTTGTGATTCAATTGGCGAAGAATTTTGATCTCCCTTACGGCGGTTATGGGAAAGCCTTCCTTCTCGTTCTCGAGGCGCACCTTCTTGAGTGCAACGAGAACGGAGGCTCGTTTGTCCTGGGCTTTGTACACTTGGCCGTAAGTACCTTCGCCGATCTGATCGATCACCTCGAACACGTCGACGCATCTCTCGCCCCAGTCCTTGCCACCGGAGGCGGCCATCGACGTGTGACGATTGCGAGAACTTCGTCGCTTCAGGATCTTCGGCCTCTTGAGCTTTGGCTTTGGCGCAACGCGCTCGAGGCTCGTACTCGGTGGCGTCGCTGTCGCGTCGTCTTCACCGCTGAAATCTTCCGAGCCTGGCACCACTGGGAACAATTCGAACGTGCGCCTTGTAGAATTTTGCGAACAAACGAATGTCCCTTTTTTCGCCAAGAACGCATTTCGCTGATAAGTATCTTCATATATTCACGGGATACATCGTTTATCTTCACTCATCGAGATAACTCAAGAACAGCCGAGTGAATAAAAAAAAAATACGCAGCCACGTTTCGAGTAGATCCCAATGAGGATCAAAGTGGCGAAATAACTTTTTTCACTTCGTGCACGTTTTTAAGGTGATTTCAAGGTCAATTAAAAAAAATGGAAATCTATATTTTGCAGATGTCGTGTTCTACGTAAAAAACAGGTTACTTTTTTATTCGGCTTAACTATTATCGGGCATGGTTTAACTTTTTTTTTCAGAGATTCATAGATCTCTGAAAAATCTCTAAAATCGACCGAATATCTCATTCATAGGTTCAGTTAGGGGCCGTCCATATATTACGTCATCGATTTTTGCTGATTTTCGACCCCCCCCCCCCCCCCCCTACAACCATCCTATCGTCATTTCCTAATGACCCCCCCCCTCTCGCAAAATTGACGTCATTACCAGTTTGGCAAAATTAAAACATTTGCGGATTTGAGAAAAATTGGGTAACATTAAAACATTTTGTTATAGAATCATCTTTTATTATTTTGTACTTTGGCAATGTTTATTAATATAATAATATTATTCTTCCCTATTCTTTAGTTTTCTTTGGATAGCTCCCACATTTTGTTATAGAATCATCTTTTGTTATTTTGTACTTTGGCAATTTTCATTAATATAATAATATTATTCTTCCCTATTCTTTAGTTTTCTTTGGATAGCTCCCACGGAGTTTTCACCCATTCTTGCAAATCCTGGATCACGGGTAATATCTCCGTATCCTCCCCATATTCATTTTGGCTCGATCGAACTATTTTCATAGGTACGCTGTTATTTGAAGTTCTCGAATATAATGTAGACAAACCTTATGTAATAAATAAATAAATAATGAGTTCAATAATTAATACCATTAGGTACTTGCAAAATATTTTTCATCACTCATGCGGGGAAACCACTCTAGTTGTACAATATACTATTGTACATTTTGAAGTAACTGGTATCACAAGAATGACGTCAATTTCGAAACGCCCCCCCCCCCCCCCTCATCCATCATTTACCGTCATCCGCAGACGAACCTCCCCCCCCCCAAATTTAGAATGACGTAATATATGGACGGCCCCTTAACTAAAAAATGGAAATCTATATTTTTGTAGCCGCGTCGTATTCTACGTTAAAAACCGGTTACTTTTTTATTTGACTATTATTTTCGGACATTTTTAAATGTTTTTCTTTCTAAAGAAAATCGAAGCAACTTTGTGGACAATGATGTAGGCTTTTGTCACGATTTGATAAGAATGGGCGCTGTTATTCGAAATGCTTGTCTCACAAGGAACATCACTTGGTGTCCGCCTTCGATTTTGTTGAAACTCATATATGTGATGAAGCATTGAAAACTATTGGGGACATAGTTTTTTATCGGCGGAAAAACGATTTCAAGGGTGAACACTTTTCAATACTTCTATAGTGGATATTTTTATCGCTTTACATTAGAAGAATTTTGGTTTTTGTTTCATTCAGATCCATGGATTGCTTGTGGGTGAAAATGCAAAATCAACCCTCGACATGTCTCTCTTAGGGGAGATCCTTCCCTTGAAAGCGCTTTTCCGCGGATAAAAAAAAATGCGTGTCTAATAGTTTTCAATGCTTCATCACATATATAAGTTACGACAAAATCGAAGGCGGACACTCAAGTAGTGTTCCTTGTCAGTATTCGCCGAGATAATTTCTTTTTAATTTATCGATTATTTATTCGCCGCATTCATTTATGTTTACAAGTGGCAGGCCCATCATTGTCAACATCTTTTGTCATTTTTTGATAAAATGATGGTCGAATGAAAAAATGCTTCGGACAAAAGTTACCTGCTTTTTCTTACGTAGAATAAAATGCCCACATGAAAAAGTATTGATCTCGGTTTTAAAAAGGTTAAATTATATTTACAAGGTTATATTAGAATAAAATAACATTTAGAGGGTTAAATTTAAAAAAAAACTAAAGGGTTGAATTTGAAGTAACAAAAATTAAAATTGATTAATTAAAAGTCAGTCACCTCAAAAACGTCCATTAGTTTAAAGTTATCGTGCCATTTTCTTGCCCGTTTGAATCTACTCGATACGTGTCTCGGGATTTTTCGATTTACTTTGCTCTTTTTGAGTTATTTTGATGCTTAAGATAAATAGGACATGGTGTTCGTGTATGTGTGTGTGTCCATGCATTATAAAAAATGATATATCATTTAAATGTGATAAAAAGTATACGCAATGATAAAACTTTAATGCGAGACACCATTGTGACGAGTAAGAAAAGGATTTTTTCTTCAATTTTCCTAAAACTTACATAAGCAAGTACGTGTGAAACAATATTCAAGTTGAAATATGGAAAATTGACCAAGGTCCAACCGATTTAGTGAGATTAGTTCCAAACGATTTACGTATTCTAGAACTTTCAATCGCGTTTTTCTCGAAACGAGTTTTCTCTACCTGGCCAATCATAACTCTAGCTATAATTGTCCGATTTTCGATTTGAATAAAATCCTTATACGTGGCCGTTTTTTTGTTTGAAATTTAGTATCTTTTAAGCCCCCGAATATAAGTAAAAATTTCGTTTGTATTACACTTTTTTCAACACCCGCCATTTTGTGATTTTTTTTTCAAGCGTCTACATACAACGAGAACTGCATTGATAAAGATTATAAAACTTTTTTATTTTTATTTTTCGGACCAACCATTGTCAAGTTATCGATCCGGCCGTTGGACCACTTTTTTTTATACAGAGGCTCTGTTATGCCTCAACAACTCAAATGTTCAATTTCTTTTTCATAAAAATTTGTACGAAATAAGTTCAATGTATGCTTGAGCCCTTGGGCCACTCCAGAGGCCGAAAAAATAGGCTTTTTGCGGATTTTTTTTCAGACAAACTTCAAAATAAATCGACATTACAAAAAAGGGTGTTTATCATACATATCAGTGACAATAATTTGACATATCATACACAGTGACATATCATACACAATAATTTTTTCCAAGCGATTAATTTCAAAATGGCGGCTGTGCAGCATTTATCTCGAAACTGCATTTTTTAAGTTGGCCGGAAACATAACTCAGACAATTTTCAACCGATTCACTTGAAATGTTGAATATATCTTGTAAAATACATTGTCTATGGAATTACGTAGGATTTTTTTATATTGCATAATTCATTTGTTATTAACAATTATCTGACGATTTTTAGGCAAATTTTTGGAAAGTAAACAATATCGTCGGATAGTTGTTAATAAAAAAAATGATCTGTGCAATAAAAAAAATTCCACGTACTTCCATAGACAATGTATTTTTCAAGATATATTCAACATTTCAAGTGAATTGATCGAAAATTGTCTGAGTCGTGTTTCCAGCCAACTTAAAAAATGCAGTTTTGAGATAAACGTTTCACAGCCGCCATTTTGAAATTTATCGCTTCAAAAAAAATTATTGTATACAGTCACTGATATGTATGATAAACACCCTTTTTGTAATCGCGATTTATGTTGTATTTTTTCTGAGGAAAAAATCCCCAAAAAGCCGATTTTTTCGGCCTGTAGAGTGGCCTAACCCCTTAATAACATACCTTTTTTCCAAATCCCAAATAATCTGGTAGAAAAAAAAAACAACCTTTTTTCGGCCCGTCACAGTGTCCTTAGTTTACCAAGTTATTATTAGGAGTACAACTTTGCAGTGACCGTTTTACTTAAAGAGCCACTGCGGCCGAAGTAGTGGCCCTAGCTCAATAAAAAAAAGTGGCATTTTAAACTAGAGGCTCTGCCAATGTAAACAATTTAAAAAAGCTAACGAATACGTGTATGCATTATAAAGTTATTGGTACTCAAACATGGCAACCTACGAGCCGAATTCTCAGCATTTGCGGGAACTGCTCCAAAGACAACAAAGGAAGGGATTTTTGCACCGGATTGTGACTGGAGATGAAAAGTGGGTTTACTACGATAATCCTAAACGCCGGAAATCATGGGGACTGCCTGATCATATTCCGTCATCGACGCCCAAACCGAATATTCACGGATCCAAAGTGATGCTGTGTATCTGGTGGGACCAGCTGGGCGTTGTGTACTATGAGCTGCTCAAACCATCCGAAACCATCACAGGGGAACTCTACCGACGTCAGTTGATGCGCTTGAGTAAGGCACTCAAAGAGAAACGGCCACAATTCAACGAAAGACATGACAAGGTGATACTGCAGCATGACAATGCCCGACCCCATGTTGCAAATGTCGTGAAAAAGTACTTGGAAACGCTGAAACGGGAGGTTTTATCCCACCCGCCGTACTCTCCAGACATTGCCCCTTCCGACTATCACTTGTTCCGGTCAATGGCACACGATTTGGCTGACCAGCACTTCGGTACTTACGAAGAAGTCAAAAATTGGGTCGATTCCTGGATTGCCTCCAAGGACCAAGACTTTTATCGACGCGGGATTCGAATGCTACCCGAAAGATGGGCCGAGGTCGTAGCTAGCGACGGGCAGTACTTTGATTAAAAAATATGTAGCCACTTTTTTATAATAAAGCCTTAAACTTTTGAAAAAAAAAAACGGTCACTGCAAAGTTGTACTCCTACATTACTCGTATTATGTACCACGCATTATTATGAATTTGCAAACGATCGTCAAAGTGATGCAGAAACGTGAACTATCCGTTTTATCATTAATTCAATCGTTATGTAGTCAGCAATGATATTGTTTCTCTCGTATAAAAACGCGACGTGAAATAAAATAAAAGAGTATTCGTGTGTCGAGATATAGGAGAAGGATGGAAATGTTCGGCCGATGGTACTCACCGGGTGGCATCGGCAGATCCTTGATGCTCTTTTTGGTGGGCGGTGGTGGTTTTCCGGCGGGTGTACCGGGTGTTTTTGGTAGGGGTGCGAGCGTAGCTTTGGGCGGGCTGGGCGACCTGCTTGGGGGCGAGTCGATGCTCTCGAGGTCGTTTTGATTGATGCCCGGTGGTAGCGGAAGTTTCGAGAGGCTTTTGGTCTTGAAGGAGACGATCGGCGGTTTTGGCGGATCGATGGACTTGAGAGGAACGAGATTGTTGGGGGTGTTGAATATTGAGATGGCGGTGGTGGGCGGGGCGGGGGCGATCGCGGGTGGTGGTACCGAGAGATTAGGCAGAAGGGTGGCTTGGGGAAGGGTCGGGTCGAAGGGCGGAGTGCGGGGTGCGGGTTCCGGTGGTTGATGGGAGGCGTTGTTGGTGGCGATCGGCAGTGAGGGAACGATCGCCGCGGGGACGAGAGGCGCGGGTGTCGCGACGCTCGGCACGACGAGGCTTTGCAGAGGCACCGCGACGAGGCTGTTGCTCGTCGTCGAGCCCGTCGGCGAATTATTTACAATGACAGTCGGCGAGGGATTCGAGGCTGGAGTCGTCGAGACAACGACCACCGCCGGCGAATTTATCGTAACCGGAAGTGGCGGTGTTCTTCCGGCCAGGGAATTGTCGTCCTGAGGACGCGGCGTCGTCGTCGTCGTTGTCGTCGTCGCGGTCGATACGATCGGCACCGGAATATCGATTATCTCGAGAGGCGCCTCCAACGTCTCTTTCGCAACTTGAACGACTCCTGGACGACCGTTCGTCGAGAACTTTTCCGGCGTCGTAGGCGCCCGATTGGACGACGACGAATCCTTCTCGTCCGTACCACCCTCGATTATCTGCACGTCGTCCTGGCTGCCCGCCTTCTCTTTCGCCTCCTGCAATCTCTTCAACGCCAACTCCCGCATGTTCCGATCCTTCACCAATTCCGCGAACAAACTCGTCTCGCTTATCTTCGCTTGGACACGGAGATTGCGCGCCGTTATGCTCGTCGGACTGCGAGGATTACGCGCACGCTGCGGCGACGGCGATGGGATCCTCGACGGACGGGGACTCTTCGATTTGTGCTTGCGCGCAGCTTTGTGCGATTTGCCCACAGGCGAACGCGACTTGATCTTCTTCGGGGTGCGACTCCTGCGACGGGAACGCGAACGCGAACGCGACTGACCGCCGGACTTTCTCCATCTGCCCGGACTGCGGGAACGTGAACGCGACAGCGGCATTGGCAATCTGCAAAAATTGTCGGAAAATCGATTTATCTCGGGGCTCGAAGTGGCCTACTCTCCTGCGCTTCTGGTCCCGTTTCGCTTAGCGTCGAAAAACAAAAGTGTGCCGAGATCTCCCTCAAATTTAATGGAATTTTGGACATTTCGAAGATCCGAGAACGCTTGAAACCTTCGATCAATTTTCGGGATATCGGAACGAACGGTTTTTAACTCGCCAATTGCTTAGGATGAGATTCAGCGAGAATCGCTGCAACGCAATTTTTTTGGAGTTCTGTATTTTTCGAAGAAAACATTAAGGACGCTCGAAGCTTCGGTCGATTTTGTTGGAGTTTATTTTTTTTCCCGAAAATCGAAAAGTATCAAACTCGTATCGATTTCGTCAATTCCCTCACCTCATCAATAATGCGGGTTTTTTTTAAATATTATTATTTTTGAAAATTAATATAAACAAAAAATTTTTTTCAGGGTCTTACACGCAGTAGCAATCTTCGAAAATATCAATTTTTGCTTTTCGACGGATTTGCAAAATATAAGATTTCACAAATATTCTTTGTAAACTTTAAATCGATTGAACTTTGAAGTTTTTTTTTCTCAAAATTCCCTTTTCAAAATCATCATTAAGATATCTAAAGGCATCGAACAACTTCAAATTTTACAAGCTTTTTTTACATGGAAAAAGCAGTGCTCAATCGAAGGAATTTTTCTTCGGTGCATAGTGTTTTATTTATTAACCAAGGTAGAGCATTTTTTTTCAGCGAAAATCGATACTTTCACTTTGGACTGCGGCCATTTTTTGTAAAATCAATACTTTATCAATTCCTTGGTCCAAGCACTAGATCATTTCATGCAAAAACTAAATGCTTTTGATTGTTTTTATTTCGGATGATTCTTTGCCGAGCAGCAGTGGTCACCGCGAAGGACGTTTTTCGAACAGCGGTCCGCACAAACAATTGTATCTACCATATTTATAAATATTTATAATGTATACCATATTTATAAGAACACACGCAAGCGTTTTCTCCGAAAAAATTCTTCTTTCTTCTAGCCACGAACTAAGCTCCTTAATGTAAGATATTTTCTACAATGCTCTTTCATCTTTTTGGTAGACTTTCAAGACCCTGTTCCAAAAGTAACTTGTTCGCGACGAAAAATATTATTATTTATGGGATGATCCAACATAATATTCTACTTACGTGCGACTAATTATTCGAGCGCCGTAAATTTCGTATCGTAAAGAAAGTTACTGTGAAAATGTTTTGTCGAAGATTGAAAGCTCCTTAAAATCCGAACCGTTCGACTGATTACCGCAAAACTAAATCACGACTCACCTGATACTCCGATAGACTATGACTATCAAGAAATTTCGATAAATTCGCATCATGAGGAAGCTTTTTCGAAAAATTGCACGGATTTTCGAAAAAAATTATCTGAATACAGCTCGTGCGATACTCCAAATAGAATCACATATTTGCGAAACCAAAATTGCCATATAAAGTTGATAAACGCTTCAACTTGCTCAAACATTGAGACACCGGGCTAAAATATGACTCTGAAGCTTGCATCATCGTAATGCACCGATTTGTTCCCTTGATTTTCCATTCCTTAATTTCTATCATTATCCCAAACTTTTTTTCCTCAAATCAAAGTCGTAAATCTCTAATAAGAATTCGTAAAAACGTTTCAGTGACTTTCACATTCTAAATCGGCAGTGAAAAATAGAAACAAAGAGGTAATTTCCGTTGCACTCTAACGATGCAAACTTCACCATAACGCGGAATTCCGAATTATCATTAAGGGGAGGACACCTAGATGGTTGAGGTCGAGGATTTGGAAGCTACGAACACTCCGTCGACCGTAGAAGACCTACACTATGGGCCTGGTATCGATGATTCCATGTAAGTTGACAAATTTCATGATTTATTCATTCCCAAATTTTCAAACGCGTTTTTCTCCAAAACTCGTTTTTCAAATCGATACCCAATATTTCTCGAAAATCAATGAACTGATTGCCTCGAGGTTTTTTGTGCTTATTCTATACACCATTATCTAGTACTTGTCATAGGATTTTTTTTCCGTTACTTAGTTTTTGCTTTATAGGCAAAATAATAAATAATTTTTGGCCCAAAAATCACTATTTACGTTCAAACGTCCGTCATTTTGTCATAAATCGATATTTTCAAAATCGGCTACGACAAGTACCACATTATAGTATCTAATTTAATAATCTTTTTGGTTTTTTTATTTTAGATGATTTTTGAAGAAACGCCAGTGCGTTACCGTATACGCAGATTTTTTTTACGACGCTCCAAGGATCATGCAATATCCTTGTATATTTTTCATATTTTCAAATAAAGAAAATTATACATATTTTTGAATGTATATACTATTAGATAATTAAAAGCCCAAATCGAAATTTCAAATAGTTTTTGTTGAAAAAATTCACAAAAATGACCTCTTTTTCCGGCTTCTTGATGTATATCTTCCCTTAAGGGCGGGGTAAAGTATTAAAATTTTTTTTTTCATTTTTTTTTTCATTTTTAAAATGAATGCATAATATATCAAGAATATTGTGTTAAAATTTCATGTCGATCGGAGTAAAATTGAGTATGAGTATTTGAGTATTTGAGCGTCTATTGCTCCGTGCCGTTCTCTTCTCTTCTGCGTTTATCAAACCGTTTTTCTGAGACTTGTCATATTTGAAGTCCGTGTGCACGATAACTCAAAATCTACTGGACCAATCGCTTTGAAATTTTGCACAGTACTTCTTCACATAATTCACCAGGTATTGTCGAGAGCTTTTTTTTTTTTTAATAATTACTAATTTTTGCAACAACAAATTAGCCGATTATTTTTAGCGAAAATCGGGTTTTTGGCTCCCAAGTGCTACGAAAAATCGAAAAAATCGAAAAAAAAAAAAAAATCCTCCCGTCATTACCTCGAGAAACATCTCCTTTAACAAATGCATTTTGATTTTTTTGTTTCAAATGATTCTGTTGCGAGTTACGGTGCACACCGCAAACCAACTTTTTTTCGAGGCGCCTCCGGCGTTTAATTTTCACTCGCTCAATTTTGAATATTTTCCAATGCAAATTTAGGAGAATGTTGTTCAAATGTTACTTTATTATATGTAAATTTTTCAATAAACTAACACTATTCGTTACGCCAAAAAAAAATCTTAAAAACATGCCTTTTTTTCGCCGAATTTACTTTACCCCGCCGTTAATGGCTCGTTGCAACAGACTCCAGCGACGATTTTTCGAGGATTTCAGCTCAAGAAAAGGCTCGACGTTGTTTTCGACAAAAACATTTCGCTCTGCTCACCTGTTGGGAGCAGGGCTCCTGGTGGATCTGGATTTCCTCTTGTCCCTGCGGTCTTTCTCGTGATGCCTGTGTCGTCGATCGGGTTCGTCCCTTCGTCTGCGTTTGTTCGGCGGTGAGTTGGTGACCGAGTCGGAGGTGTGTCTTCGATGTGGGCTGGGGGTGAATTCGCGTCTCCGCGTGCTGCTCGGGCTGGGCGAGTGTCTCATTCGATGGGTGGCGCTGTTGGGGCTGTAGTCCCTTCTCCTCGGTGGGCTGTGATCCCTCCGTCTGGCGGGTGGACTCGGGCTGTGCGGTCTGCGTCGTGAGGTTGGACTGACGGTCGTGCGTCTCATAGAATGTACGGGACTGTGGCTTCGTCTGTTTCGATCGACGACTTGGTGATGGCTCTGCTGATGTTGTTTCTGTTGGGGCATTTGATGATGATGATGATGATGATGATGTTGGCTTTGTTGCTGATGATGATGTTTCGAGGTGGTGCTCTCGGGGGTGAGGGCTCTCGGGGGTATGAGGGGAGTGTGCGGTGACTCGGTGTGTCTCGAGCTCATGACGTTCATGGATGCCGGTGACGGGGTAACGTCCCGATGATGATCGTCCCGTTGCTGGGGTGACTCGAGATCCATGTCACTCGGGGATCGTCGGTCGGGCTCCTCGTCGTCCCTCGGGGTCGCGGGTGATATCGGCGAGGTGCTGTCCTTTAGCGGAAGAGGCGGCGAGGCTGGCCAACTCGTCGGCTCCTCGCCGCTACCCAGGGTGTCCCCTTCCGGGGTCACGATCACGCTCGAGTCTCGCAGCGAGGATCTCTGCTCTCGCGGGCTCTCCGGGACGGGGCTCCTCGAGGCTCTCTTCGACTTCCGCTTTCTCTTCTTGCCCGTGCTCGAGCTTGGGCTTGCGCTGCTTCTCTTCTTCTTCTTCTCGCGCTTGTGCTTCTTCTCCTTCCGACGTGAGTAGCGGCGCGACTCTTCCGTCTCGTATTCCGGCGAGTCGACGCTCGTCAGCACCACCGTCGCGACCTCCTGCTTCGTTACCCTCAGGTGGAGAAGATTCCCCGACGATTGGGAACTCGCGCCGGGCGGAGGCAGCGACGAGGATCCCTCGCCGCTCTCCTCCAACGAATAACGCCTGTGCTGTTGCTGCTGTTGCTGTTGCTGTTGCTGTTGCTGCTGCTGTTGCTGCTGCTGCTGAACGACCCGATGCTTGGTCGTCGTCGCCGTCGTCGTCGTGCCCGAAGGCGGCGATGGCGAGAGGGTTATCGGTGAGGCGCCCAATTGACGCCTCGGACTCGCAGGACAATAATAACGACGCGGCAGACGCAACTCCGGTATCTCGTTGTCCGTGTAACTGTTGCCGCGACTCTCCTCTGACTGTATCTCACCGGCTTCCGGCTCCGAAAGATCCTCGCTGCTCACGTCCGAGTACTCCACCAGGGGCTTTATCACCGAAGACGCTACCGTCGGCACGCTGTTCTCCGTCGACTTGTCCCGCGACCTCTTCTTCTTCTTCTTGCTCGAACTCTTGCTCTTCCCATGCTTCCTGTGACGCTTCTCCGGTATCTCGTACACGTGCCGGCTCAACTCCCCGCCGCCGCTCTCGCGTCTGCTTCTCGACTTGTAACGTCCATTGCGCTCCGAATCACGACCGCTAGGCATGTCACCTACTGAAACATATCGACGCACCGTTACACCCCGAAAAACTCCGACGCGCTCGAAAGATGGCGGAAACTCTAAGAGTAGAGCTGAGAAAACAAGCGTGAACGATGAAGGAAATGTTACTCTGCGGCAAAATTCGAAAAAAACCGAACAATAGCGGAAATGCTGGTACGCAACGGATCCCAAAATCTGAGGGTAGGACTAATGTTAAATCCACGAAAAATCGAGAATCGAACAGTAGCGGAAATTTTATTCCACGAAAACCTCAAATCCAAAGGATGGCAAAAGACAAACAAGGCCAAACGGTGGTACGAATGTTGATCTACGATAAACCGGAACAAATCCAAACGATAGCGGCAATGTTACTCCATGAAAAATCCATACCACAGAGACAGCGGAAATATTACTCCATGAAAAACTCGAGTGAATACAAATGATAGCGAAATTGTTGCTCCATGAAAAAATCTTAACTCAAGCGATACCGGAAATGTTACGCCACAAAAGTCCAAACGAACCCTAAACAAAACAAACCGATGGCGGAAATGTTGCTCCACGAAAAACCTAAATCCTAATGCTGTAGACGAAATTACCCCGAACAAAATCTCCACAAACACAAACTATAGCGTTACTCCGTTAATGTTCCTTCACTAAAGACGCAAACGAACCTAAACAATAACGGAAATGTTACTCCGCGAAAGACCCAAACGATAGCGGAATTGTTACTCCATGAAAAACCAGAAGTGTTACACCACAAAAGTACAAACAAACCTAAACGTTAGTGGAAATGTTACTCCACCAAAAACTCAAACAATAGCGGAATTGTTACTCCATGAAAAAAATAAATGCTATGTTACAACACAAAAAATGTAAAGGAGCCAAAACAATAGCGGAAATGTTACACCCCGAAAAACCCAAACAGCGAAAATGTTACACCGCAAAAATCCAAATAATAGTGGAAATGTTACTCGACGAAAGACCCAAACAAGCTAAAATTATAGGAAAGTCACACTGCGAAGAACCCAAACAAACCCAAACCATAGCAGAAAACAGCAGCGGGGTGCCCAACCGAATCCTCCCTCGTTTCTCGAAGCGCACTTGACACTCGTCCCTTCGCCGGATCTCTCATTCCAATGCCTTCCACACCGCAAAAGATACATCGCTAAGGCGAAGAAAATATCTTAGCTATGCATCTACGATTTTTAAATATTGCCTCACGTGTTCAACCGTTCGACAATAATACAGTTATCGCCAACGTACGCACACACGTATTCACGTTCGTAAATTCGTGTGCGCCGAGTGCATGTACGTGTAGTGTCAGCGTACTTTTCAATGGAAGAAAAAAAAAGTTGGAAATACGAGAAAAATCGTAGCGGGTTGCGAATATTGGGCGACAATCGTACGATCGCCGAGTAAAAAATATTGCGGCGATCGTCGATTCTCGGGGCATGACAATGATCGAGCAGGAATTTTTTTTTTCCCTCGAGAATATCGGCGAGCGGCCATTTGTCGGTCGCGTCGTACTCTCTCGCGGTGTGCACACGGCGGTGCGAAGGGAGTTGGCCGACGGTGTCCATTTTTTTTTCTCCCTCGCACACACACGGTTACGAAAAATATCCCGGGGGAGGGGTTATGGGGTCCCGTTTGAGGCGAAAATGAGGATGCAAGGGCGACTCGTTACTCACGTGCAATTCTCGTATGTCGTTGTTCTCCAGGTTATCGGGATCCCTCGCATCTGGGCTGTTCCGATATCGTGTTGTTTGGAGAGCTGTCTCGGCCGAATATTACAATCGATGGGTTACGTCCTCTTCGTGCAGGCAAGGGGGGACCCCGTCGCGTTTTTTTTTTCTCTCTCGTTTCCTTCTATATTCCCGCACGCCAGGAGAAGAGCCCCGTCTTTTTCTCACAGTTTATCGAAAAATCCTCGGTATTAACGACAAAACCGTATATTTCTCCGTTATTCGGTGCAAAAAATTAAGACAGCCGATTACGGCATCAATATCGAGCAATCATAATCTTATTTTACTGATATTCGATGCATCATATTTCATGAATTTCTCTCTGGATTATATATTATTTGGCTCTCTTTTCATATAGTCAAAGGTAGCGGAGCTCTCGGGGAAAAGTAGAAGCCATTAACCATTAGAGAACGTCATCCGCCCGTGACGTAACAACAGGGACGCACGGTGGCGCCGCACCACGACCATCTCCGAGCGACGATAATGCTTTTTTTTTTATTCCCTCTTCTCGCTGCAGTCGCGCGCCATCTGGGAGCGACTGCTGCGCCACCACGGAGCGTTCGAAACGGCGGAACGATCCGTGCGGGCTGAAATTGAAGATTCGTCTTGATTTTTCAAATAGACCTGACAATTTTGGCTACGAGCTTAGCGAAGTTGCTTTTCGACACGAACGCGGCCGTGTGCGGTGAGAAAGATCACGGCTGCAGGAGACGCGTGTTCGCGCGCCGCCGAGCTTGGCGGAGATCAGCGCCACCTGCTGGCGTAACGAGGTACTCGAACAGTTTGCCTCGGCCGGTAGAGTAAATCACTGTAATCATTTTTTAAACATATCTGGGGAGTATCGGACGGACTCGGGAACGTGACTAGCGCGTCTCCATCGGTAAAGTAGTGGTTCGAGTGGCAAATTTTCGAGCGCACGTTATTTTTGCTGATTAGTATAAGACATACTTGGACTATACGATTCTTAAAGACTGATGTAAACGTTTCAACTGTTCTCGCAATCAACCACAAGCGACTCGCAAACGAACAATCCTAGAAGAACATCCAAAAAATCAAAGTCGAATCTCCCAATTTACAGAGCTCATCTTGAGAAAGAGCCTTGCGCGCGTTGAATTAAGCCCCGTAGCCAGGAAGACTAGAGGTAAGGAGTACGAACGCCTGTGGCGAGCCCGATCCAAAAGCGTCCGTGAAACTGTGGATTTTGGTAATTAGTGTTTTCACGGCGTGCGTAGCTAGTGCATGACCGCACCGAAGTGAACTAAGCGATAAGAACACAACCGACGTCATGTGTCATCGATGATTCCCGCTCGTCGTTCGTGTTGACATAAAGCGTATTCGGGCTAACCAATTTTGTGAATTGTGTTAGATGTAAAGAAAAATAATTGTCTCGGTATAAAATATATTTAGTGATCTGCGGCGAAAACAATCAATCGTAGGTAAGAAAAATAGTACTTACACTCATAAAAAGAATGTTTTCGTTTTATCGTACCATTATCGTACCGAGTGAAATAAAAATTATCACAAACGCGAGATATGGAGCAAGTGTCCCGTCGATCCCTGATGGAAATCCACTTATTGGAATTCGACAAATAATGTTGAAATCTGTTAAAAAATGTCAGAAACTGTGAAAATGAATAGATTCTATCATAATTTGATGGAATCGTACATATTTTGATAGATTCTGTCGGAAATAATCTATGAAAATCGGACAGAACCTCACATATTATGTTAACTTTACGGAATGTCATAAAATCACAGAATTCGATACTTTCTGTCATCTTTTTGTCAGAAAATGTCATCTTTTAATAAAAAATGATAAAATTAATTTTCCATTTGTTGACATATTGTTGCATCGAAAAGAATGACAGAAAATTACAAAAAATGATAGAAAACGATAATTTTTATCATAATTTGTTGTCACATTTTTGTTGAATTCTGACAGATTTCAGCTGTCATTAAATCACAGAGTTTGATACTTTCTGTCATCTTTATGTCGGAAAATGTCATCTTTTAACAAAAAATGATAAATAAGTTTTCCATTTTTTGACATATTGTTGCATCGAAAAAAATGACAGAAAATGTCAAAAAATGATAGAAAACGATAAATTTTATCATAATTTGTTGTCACATTTTTGTTGAATTTTGACAGATTTCAGCTGTCATTAAATTACAGAATTTGATACTTTCTGTCATCTTTATGTCGGAAAATGTCATCTTTTAACAAAAAATTATAAATCAGTTTTCCATTTTTTGACATATTGTTGCATCGAAAAAAATGACAAAAAATGCAAGAAAACGATAATTTTCATCATAATTTGTTGTTACATTTTTCGTGAATTCTGACAGATTTCAGCTGTTAGTGAAAAGGAGCTTTATTGTGAAGAAAGTCAGAAATAGCATAAACTACATTTGAAATGGAATATTTATTTTATTCAATATTTATTCTAATTGTCGATTGTACATCCCTGTGGTATAGTCGCTATATATTTTTTTTCGTCGATGTACATTAAAACACGGACTTTTTATATCTTTAGGCTCACACACAATCAATTTTTCAGTACATTGACATTCCTGGAGATGGTTTATTTCAACTTGCAAATTGCTCAAGGAGGAATTCTTTTTTATTACTATTTTAAAAAGTAAGACCACAGTTTTCACACCATCGTTGGCTGTTTGTATTTGTAAAACTTTAAAAATTTCTCCCATTTCATTGTTATTTAATAAAACAACGGAATCGTTAATTTTCGTACAATGTTGTTCATTGTATAATTTTGTGGAGTATCGATTTTTTTTTTATTATGAATTGCAAGAAAGAATTGCATGTTTCATCTGGCTCTCGAAGTAATCTCTTTTCTTCGTCGGTTAAATTACATTTTGTCCCATTTCCGATTTCAACAGTTGCCAAATATGTGTCACCAAATAAAAGTATTATTGAATATAAAGTCCCAAATGTCTTTCTTTCAGCATTTCCATTAAAATTTAGAAAATTATATGTAAATTCCATCAAATATTGGCGAATTCTGACAATTTATTATCAGAATCGATAATTAAATGTCAAAATTCATCAGAATATATCATATATTTATAATGCAAAATGTCAAAAGTTAACAAGTTCGGTCATTATATGACAAAAAATAAAAAAGAATGATATAATTTGACAGATTCGGTCATAATATTTCATGAATGTTAAAGAATTCCATTTCATTCCATTAAATAATGACATTTAATGACGAAAATCTCACAAAAAATAAGAAAGAATGATATAATTTGACATATTCGGTCATAATATTTTATAAATGTTGAAGAATTCCATTATATTCCATAAAAAATAACATTTAATGATGAAAATCTCACAAAAAATAAGAAAGAATGATATAATTCGACACATTCGGTCATAATATTTCATGAATGTTGAAGAATTCCATTTTATTCCATCAAAAAATGACATTAAATGACGAAAATCTCACATAAAATGGAAAACTCTTACGACATTATATGACATATTATGTAAGATTCTGACAGAAATTACTGAATTATAACATTACTTTTCTGATAAAATATGACAGATTCTGTAAAGCATGTTCCAATTTCCGGTCAGAAATCATGAACTTCTCACAGAAAATGTCAAATCTCGAAATAATATGACAGATTCTGTCGTATAAATGACATATTCTGACATTATTTCTCATTGAAAGTTGACGGAATATTATCAAATCTGACATTTTTTGTCAAAATCTGATGAATTCGAATAGATTTTTTTTCGTATATTGCACGTTTTGTCTCATGTCTCGAAAATAAACAAAATGTTTATTTTCGAGGCGTGAAAATGGGAAGTGAGTGAGTGAGTGGGTGAAATATCAATTTGCCATTCTCATAGAAAGTCAATTTAAATAAATGGTTGTAATATTGTTTGAATTGTTGCTATCAGTGCCCGAACGCGAGACAAACTTTGAGTGCAGAGATCGATCGAGAACTGCCGTTAAAATCAACTCTCCATCAAGTTCTCGAAAAAGTTTCGGATATGAAAAATTTCGAGTACGTGGGATGCCAAGCACACAATGAAGAGCTCACGAAGAGAGTGATAAACTATTATCTCGTCATGAGCGGATATTTTCTAGCGCGATTGGTCAACGAAAATAATCACGCAAGGAAAATCAACACGAAAGACAATAGCAAAAAATCAAAACTGTAAGATCGATATATCTGTACAGCGTGTCATGATGTGCAAATATGATGTGTGATAATTTGTAAATCTTTTGTTTGAATTCAAAATTCTTATAAATTTTCTTGTGTCTATGTTTTTACTGCTTCCGCAACGGAAAAAAAACATTGACTTAATATCTGTATTTCGTTATTATTCTTTATCTGTACAGCGTATCAAAATGTGTAAATATGAGATGTGATAATCTGTAAATTTTTTGTCTGGATGCAAATTTCTTATAAATGTCCTTGTGTCTATAAATAAATTTTGTTTGTTACTGCTTCCGCAACAAAAAAAAACTGACAATTTCTGTATTTAGGTATTCTCCAAAACAATCTATATATAAGAATTCTTTTTATCTATATAGAAATTGCCTTCACCAACTGGTTGAACAACTAATTTGATGAAATAATCGCTCAATATGAAGTGGCTAAGGGTGCTTTTTGCATGTCGCACGGCATTGCCTTTACATTTCATTTGATCAAATTATCGCTCCATGTGAGGGAGCGTATCTTACGGCACTGGTTTGTTGCTGACTTTACTTCGGTGCGGTAGGAGAGCAGCGCCGCCCTTCTCGTCCTCACTTTTGCGGACGTTTCGACGACACGGCGTTCGTACTCCTTACCTCTAGTCTTCCTGCCCGTAGCCAACACTTTTCCAAGCTCGCGCACGTCCAGTTTTCGCACTGAGCAGCACCGTCAGCCGGTGAGACGACGGTACGCGCTTAGCGCTCTCCGTCGGTAAGGTAAATTCTTCAGAAAAATCATTTTGAAAGATCACGCGGGCTATTTTCACGGGGACTGTCACCAAGAAGAAGGCAGAAGATGCGTAGGAAACGATGAGTATGAATATTTGATTCCGGCCTTTTTGTTAAGAGGGAATGACACCTTATCGCGGTCGGTATGGTAGAACAATTATAGATTCCCAAAAATCTCTGAAACGGCTCTTCAGATCCCGTCGAAACTTTGCCAAACGACGTCAGATAGACGAATACCTGTCTGCCCTTCAAGTTTTCTGAATTTGAGAAAAAAAATCTAAATTGGCTTATGATAAGCCAATCTACATTTTTTAACTCGTTTAACGATTGTTTCCTCGCCCGTAGCTTGGGCTCAGGTGTCGCGTGACTCGCACGCGATGTATCGGTCGAGCTCGTGAGTGGCAGACGCGCCGCCACATATTAACAAACAGCCGCGCCATCAATCGACGCAACGACGTACTCGAGAGTGCACCTTACGCTCTCCGTCGGTAAGATAGGTCGCTGCATGAAATTTTCAAGAAATGCGTCATCGCTCCACCAAGAAATCGTATCAACGTTTTGTACTCTGATTCACCATCGCTTTGTACAAAATAACAAAAACATGAAAAAATTTCGAGACAATTCCCAGGATACAGATCGTGATTTTTGGCTCGCTCGAGGTAATTGAGGTTACGCATGGCACGTTTTTCGATGCTTCAAAGCTTTCTCATTCATTTGGCTCGATCCCGACAAAGAGCCACGTGCCCGCCTTTACGTTTCCATGGCAACCATCGTCGCGACGACCGTCTTTAAATACACCCGCACTTGTTTCTTTCTTTCTCGCGCTCGCTCCCTCGACCTTGACGACATCAACGTGCGTTGAACTTGCCAAAGTTCGACTACTCGTCTTCCCCCGCGCCCTCCGACCGCTCTCCGCAAGGACATGATCAACATCGCCCATCCGCCGGTCTCGTCCAAGCCGCCGCTTAACAAATTTTCCACCCTCAGGAGCGTTGAAAAAAAAGGAGCTGGTGGGCGAAGAACGGACGTCGTTCGGAATGCCGAGCAGGTGGACCGAGAGTGCCCACCAGATGTGGCAGCACGGAAGTTCCTCCGCGGTGCCGCCGACTCTGAGGGCACGAAGATGAGCGAGAAACAGACCGGCGACTGCGATCGGAACGTCATAGAGCCAGACTCCTGCTCCTTCGAACAACTGTGCGACATGATCGCCGACCTGGAGAAAAACGGCGTGGAAAACCGTTCCGGTGGAACGATTCCGCTGGAACTGGAGACGGAGGTCCCTGCTCTTTCGCAGAAATATCTCGGTCAAGTAAGAGTTGGAAGATTGATGAGTACAATTCGTTGCGTTGGTACGGTTGATGTTCATTGGGGTTCGGTAGATTGTTCTTTGGACTGGGCTTCGATTGGGTTTGTGTAGGTATTACGTTCAGAGGACTGGTTCATTTTTATTATTGTTTTAGGAAGGCGATCAGTAGAATGTTAGAGTCAACGGATTACCCCTAGATTGTGGCTGGAAGAAAAGAGATATTTTCGTGAATTTTTTTAACAGTATGGTTTTAAGCACCCGTAACAATTTTTGTAATGAATTTTTTTTTGTAGATGTAGATACGATCGTTTGCGCAGAGCGCTGTTTGATAAACGTCTTTCGCAGTAAGCACCGCTGCTCGGGAACAAATCATCCGAAATAAAAAAATTAAACGCTTGTAGTTTTTGCATGAAATTATTATCTACTGCTTCGATGACGAATTTAATAAAAGATTGATCGTTGAAGAAATTGCTGCAGTCAAACAAGAATTATCGATTTTCGGTGGAAAGAATGCTCTATTTTCGTTGATAATAAAAAAACTATGCATCGGAACAAAAAATTCCTTTGTTTAAGCACTGCTTTTTTATATGGAAAAGAAGCTTGTCAAATTTGGAGTTTTGGTGCAGTGGCGTTTGAGGTATCGTGGGCGCTGATTTTGCAAGTCGTTTTGAGAAACAACTTATAAACGCCTATAACTCCCTCAATTTTGAACGGATCGACTCGAAGGAGCGATATTTTCAAAAATTTATATTGTCAGTCTCTAAGGGAGAGTATGCCTAGTTGTAAAAGTCGAAAAATCACTTTTTTTAAAAATAATACACTTTGACAGTATATCATCTTATAAACGTTCCCTAAAAATTTCGAGGCGATCGCATCAAAATTGACATATTTATAGGCTTTTATGTTGACGGCCGTCGGAATGTTCGCAGCGTGGTTCAACACTTTAAACGCTTTTTTTCTCGAAACTACTTTTTCAAAGTCTCGGAGCAAAATATCTCAAAACCTACTGCATCGATCTTTCTGAAAATTTTACGACATTTTCTATATGTAAAAATATAGTATTTGATCGGAGATTTTTTTTTCCCGATTCTTTCATTTTGATGAACGAAAAATTCCCATTTTTTCGCAAAAATCACAACTTCAAACGCGCACTATTTTTTTTTTTTTTCATTCGATATTTTGGGAATTCCTTCGATTAATCATAGGATAGAGTAATGTGCTAACGAAATCTGCTTGATTTTTTAAAATGTTAGGTAACCTGTTTAAGAAGCGCATTGTCCACCGCAAAAGACGTTTCCGAGAGGTGCTTGTAGATTGGCTGTAAATCGATTATAATTGAATATTTTGACACGAAAAAATTAAAAAGTGTTCTTCAGATGATACTTTTTCAAATGTCTAATTTTTCTACAAATCCATCATCACGATTATCTAAAACAAAATGCTAGAAATGAGCTCTTGTCGACTGTTACTAGGCATAATCCGTTAATCGAGATTCCAAGAGCTGCAAGGATAAGCACGTACCTCCCTCGAGCACTTGAAACATGCAAAGTATTTTCACTTTGGGGCCGTCCATATATTACGTCATTCTAAATTTGGGGGGGGAGGGGGAGGTTCGTCTGCGGATGACGGTAAATGATGGATGAGGGGGGGGGGGGGCGTTTCGAAATTGACGTCATTCTTGTGATACCAGTTACTTCAAAATGTACAATAGTATATTGTACAACTAGAGTGGTTTCCCCGCATGAGTGATGAAAAATATTTTGCAAGTACCTAATGGTATTAATTATTGAACTCAGTATTTATTTATTTATTACATAAGGTTTGTCTACATTATATTCGAGAACTTCAAATAACAGCGTACCTATGAAAATAGTTCGATCGAGCCAAAATGAATATGGGGAGGATACGGAGATATTACCCGTGATCCAGGATTTGCAAGAATGGGTGAAAACTCCGTGGGAGCTATCCAAAGAAAACTAAAGAATAGGGAAGAATAATATTATTATATTAATGAAAATTGCCAAAGTACAAAATAATAAAAGATGATTCTATAACAAAATGTGGGAGCTATCCAAAGAAAACTAAAGAATAGGGAAGAATAATATTATTATATTAATAAACATTGCCAAAGTACAAAATAATAAAAGATGATTCTATAACAAAATGTTTTAATGTTACCCAATTTTTCTCAAATCCGCAAATGTTTTAATTTTGCCAAACTGGTAATGACGTCAGTTTTGCGCGAGGGGGGGGGGGGGGGGGGTCATTAGGAAATGACGATAGGATGATTGTAGGGGGGGGGGGTCGAAAATCAGCAAAAATCGATGACGTAATATATGGACGGCCCCTTTGCAGGACAGACCGGAAAAGGACATCTCAAAGGACACCTGCATCCCCAACGGCTCCACCTACGAGGACATCATGAGTTTCCTCGGGACTCTCGAGCAAGACGGCCCCATTCCAGAATTCCTTATCTCGAATGATCGCTCGCGAATGTGTGCCAGGTTGACCTCGTCAATTTACCCCCGACCTCAGAAATTTCATCCAAAAATTCCCACACCCCCGCGTTATTGTCGCGAAAATAAAAGCTCAACGTCGTTTATCGTTTTTGGTCGTACGGCGTGAAGAACCGACGTGAAAATCACGTGCCAACATCCCGAGGCCCTTAAGGAGGAATTGGCAACGGCTCTTCTGCGACTGGAGGACCGCGAGGCGACCTTGATTATGCTCAAGACGGAGATGCGAAACGAGCGGAAGTCAGCCTGCGAAAAATTCGAGAGACAGAGGCGCGAGCACACCGCTGACTTGCACAATCAGAAGACGAAGTATCAGACCGTCGTGAAGAGACACCAAAAGTTCATCGAACAATTGTTAACGGAAAAGCGCGACTTGACGGAAAAGTGTAACGCCCTGGCGCAACGAATCAAAGAAACGGAAGCACGTCAACAGCGCGAACTGCGCTCGGCTCTCGAGAGACACGCGGTCGAGTTGCAGCGGGCGAAGGAGATGTGCGCGGCCTCGGAGAAAATACGACGGGAACGATGGTTAGAAGCAAAAACGTCTAAAATTAAGGTGTAACTATTTATAACAGATCAACTCTTTCCGAGGTGTGCGGCTAATGTTTTTTTTTAACCGATACGTAAATTTAAGGGGGGAAGATAGCTGTAGTCGAGGAAAAATTGCTGATTTTCATGGTTTTTTTTAAAAGGGAAGGTGTCTACCATTTTTGAGACTCAGGGTATGCTTTGAAACAAAAAGATCGAATTATCCGAAAAAAATGGCTACATTTTGTAACAAAAAATACTTAAAAAAAAAATAATTTAGGGTCATTTTTTGGACAATAAGGCTAAAAAGATTTATACTAAATTTCATTACAATTGGGCGATTGGTTTTTAAGCTATATGTCACGCCAGTTTTGAAAATGCAGTTTAGAAGACCGTGCCATACCTCCGCCATTTTTAATGATTAATAATACAAATTATAATTAAAAATTAATTTTGTTTAAATTTGAATCATGCATTGTCATCTCTTAGATGCCAGTTTGCAAATTTTCAGAGTTCTAGTCGGGAAGTGGGCGAAATATCGATTTTCCGTTTTGCATCTCGCACCGAGTCAAGTTGAATAAAAGCTTGTAAAAAATACGATGTAATAGCGAAATGTAGTGATAAAACGTAGCCCAAGTCTCAAAAATGCTGGAGAAATTTGGCTTTAAAAAAAATCATTTTTTTTTCTCTCCTAAAGGTATATTCTCTCTTATTGACAGGTCGAAAACTTTAAGCTTTTTTGCCTTCGGAGTTATTGTGTAATTTTAGGGGCCTGCATAAGTTTGAGGCCCAAAAAACAAGTGGTTTTTAAATATTCTAGTCGATTTTCGACGGAAAAACAACTATAATCTTTTCTATTAACAAATTATTAAAAATACGAACACAATCATCCGGTTGTATGGTAGAAAATGTTATAAAGTGAATCAGGCGAATAGACTTCGAGATGGTTCGAGAAAAAAAGGGTAAATCGTAGCGGGGCTGTCGTGGGCAATTGACGATCTGACAAAAATCTTCATAACTCGGTTAATTTTCAAAATTCGATTTTTTTCGTCGAAACTATTTATTCTACACGATGAAAGTTTTATCTACATATTATTAAATCTCTTAATTTCTATTTTTTTTAATATGTAAAAATGGCGTTTGTACGACACTTGCTTCAGAGACGCCTTAGGGGCCGTCCATATATTACGTCATCGATTTTTGCTGATTTTCGAACCCCCCCCCCCCTACAATCATCCTATCGTCATTTCCTAATGACCCCCCCCCCCTCGCAAAATTGACGTCATTACCAGTTTGGCAAAATTAAAACATTTGCGGATTTGAGAAAAATTGGGTAATATTAAAACATTTTGTTATAGAATCATCTTTTATTATTTTGTACTTTGGCAATGTTTATTAATATAATAATATTATTCTTCCCTATTCTTTAGTTTTCTTTGGATAGCTCCCACATTTTGTTATAGAATCATCTTTTATTATTTTGTACTTTGGCAATTTTCATTAATATAATAATATTATTCTTCCCTATTCTTTAGTTTTCTTTGGATAGCTCCCACGGAGTTTTCACCCATTCTTGCAAATCCTGGATCACGGGTAATATCTCCGTATCCTCCCCATATTCATTTTGGCTCGATCGAACTATTTTCATAGGTACGCTGTTATTTGAAGTTCTCGAATATAATGTAGACAAACCTTATGTAATAAATAAACAAATAATGAGTTCAATAATTAATACCATTAGGTACTTGCAAAATATTTTTCATCACTCATGCGGGGAAACCACTCTAGTTGTACAATATACTATTGTACATTTTGAAGTAACTGGTATCACAAGAATGACGTCAATTTCGAAACGCCCCCCCCCCCCCCTCATCCATCATTTACCGTCATCCGCAGACGAACGCCCCCCCCCCTATTTTAAAATAACGTAATTTATGGACGGCCCCTTAGTTGTTCCACGGCGTGCAACCTAGCGTCTGGTGCATTGATCTAAAACATCAGAGCCAAGAAGTTTTTGATTTTTAAGATCCACACGCTCTGTGTGAACCTAAAAAATCCACAGAAAAGTGAAAATTGGAAAAATGATACGTGTTTGAAAAAAAATTTCTATTTTTCATGAACTTTTTACTATAGTATTTGTCAATAAAAAAAGTAGCGATAAAAAATAATTTTCGATGAATTTTAGGTTCACATAGACGGTACTTATGTTATTAAGAAGGGTGCAAAATTCCAAAATGATCGATCGGATATTTGTCGAGCAATCTTGCACGAGGTTCACGAAAAAGTGTTTTTCACGTAAACGCGTTCAAAGTCCCGAGACTGAAAACTTCGCTACTAAATGACCTACCGGTTAGTCTGCGATTCCAGAGCCACGAATCGCCCCTCAGCTTCCCCGTGGCCAGCTTCAGCCATAAGCTCTTTTTCGCGTTATCAAGGGTCTCACCTCTCAAGGCCCTAGGCCCTAAAACTATGCAACCCCAAAAATTGTATTTTTGAACCTTCAAGCTCACGTAGAGCCTCCAATTCTCAAAGTGACGTTTATGTTATCGAGAAAAGGTAGAAAACGCGTCGTCGTTGAATTTGCAGGAAATGACGGTGAAAGGTCTCGAGCCCGAGTTGCGGAGCATGGTTGAACAACATCAGCAGGAGATTCAAGAGATTCGCAGCACCCACATGAAGGAACTGCAGGACGTCGAGTTGCGCACGATCAGACGATCGAATCAGCAGCTGGAACAACTCAGACTCGAGCTCACCGAGAGCCACGACAAGATCGTTGCGAACGAAAGAGAAGCTCTTCGCGTCAGGTGATAATCGTATCCTCTCTCTCTCTCTCTCTCTCTCTCTCTCTCTCTCTCTCTCTCTCTTTCTTTTTGTTAACGGGTTATATCTACGTAGGGGGTCACAAAATTGCATTTTCCAATTGCATTTTCCCTACGAAGTTTCAATTTAATGCAGCCAACCGTTTTTTTCCCCACTTGATCGAATTTTTGAAAAAATTAAAGGAGCAAGAATTTCGCTCTGAAAATGTCATAATTTTTATCAAAAATGAAAAAAAAAATTTTTTAATTTTTCTCTCAATTCTGTATTAGTGACTTGGAAAATTTAAAAAAAAAAAAAAATCGAAAATTTTTGAAAAAAAATTCCAAAATTTTTGAAAAAAAAAAATTTTAAGAAAAACTGTTTTTTTTAGACACTGTTTAAATTCGCACAAAAAAATTATTGTCCCAATATTCGTAGAACGAATATTCGACTTGCCTTGGGGGTATCAACTTTTAATTTATTCAATTAATTTGTGACTAGGAAAATTAAAGTGCGGAAGAGGAAAATCGGTGAGAAAGTGAGTCGCTACATTTCTTTAATTGAGGGCCAATTGAAAAAAAAATTTAAAAAAAAATCTTTTTTTTTTCAAAAATTTTGGAATTTTTTTTTCAAAAATTTTCGATTTTTTTTTTCTTAAATTTTCCAAGTCACTAATACAGAATTGAGAGAAAAATGAAAACATTTTTTTTTTTTCATTTTTGATAAAAATTATGACATTTTCAGAGCGAAATTCTTGCTCCCTTAATTTTTTCAAAAATTCGATCAAGTGGGAAAAAAAAACGGTTGGCTGGATTAAATTGAAACTTCGTAGGGTTTTTGTGGGTATATTGAACAGTAAAAGGCACACTTAACATTAGTGGTTTCCGCAATATTTTTGATTGGGCGCTTGATTTTCCAAAAAACCACAAAAAGCCCTTTTTTAGTCGCTTTTTCAAATTCATGTAATGATTGAAAAAAAAAAAAAATTTCAAAATTCAATTGCCAATCCTTGTAGAGAATTTATTCAAGTTTTTGAAACCAACCTCAAAATTTCTGTGCGATCATTGGTTGCTGAGATATTGGTAATCAAAGACAAAATGATCTTTTTCCATTCAAACACCGATATCTCAGCGAGAAATGCTCGTGTCGAGATTTTTAAAAAACCAAATTAAAGCTGAATAAACAAGCTATCCGGTCCGTATAGAGGTTAAGCCGAAAAAAAAATTTCGACGTCCGTAGATTAAAAAAAAAAAAACCAAAAAAATTTCGAACATTTTTTTTCGGTGGTTTTCTTATGAATACTCGAAAAATATTTTCAAAAAAAAATTTTCAAACTCAGATCCGAAAACTAGACACTTAGAGCTACAATTTGCTTTTTTTTTGCTGTACGACCATTTTTGTATGAGTTACAGCCTGTTGAAAATCCCCCAAAAATTTGGATTTTTTTCTTGCTCCCTAAATTTTTTTGCAAAGTGTATATTCCCTAAAAACTTCTGGGTTGAAATTCCGAACTTGGAATGATCAGAACGCTCAAAACTCCGAACGAATACTACCCCGAAAGAATTTGATCCGAAAGACCAAAATTCCGAAAATCTGAACGGGGCTAGGTTGAAATTCCGAACGTTGAATGATCAAAACGCTCAAAACTCCGAAAATATACTACTCCGAAAAATCAAAACTCCGGAAGAATTTTATACGAAAGACCAAAACTCCGAAAATCTGAACATCGTCAGAATAATTCGGCTATGGAAGTTTTAAAAGTTTCAAAATTTTCAATAAATCGACGTATTATTTCAAGATTTTTTTTTTATTAAGAAGTGATTTTGCGTCCATTTTGAAATTTGTCTAGACAATGTTATACGTTCTACATCATTTACAGTCAACTGTGTAGACTTTCGCTGGCACAGTCTTGACGAAGCTTGTAATTTCGGAACATTTACATTAGGAATTTTAAACCATCGGCGCATTCGAAGTTCGGAATTTCAACCCGGCCCTCATGTCAAGATCATGCCAGCGAAAGTCTACACAGTTGAGTGTAAATGATGTAGAACGTTGAACATTGTCTAGACAAATTTCAAAATTGACGCTAAATCACTTGATAAAAAAGAATTCTCAAAAAAATTCGGGAATTTATTGAAAATTTTGAAACTTAAAACTTGCATAGTCGAATTATTTTGACGGTGTTCAGATTTTCGGAGTGTTGGTCTTTCGTGTAAAATTCTTTCGGAGTTTTAAGCCATTCAAAGTTCGGAACTTCAACCCGACTCCATCTTGAATTTCGGAGCATTAAAATTCGGAATTTTAAACCGGACCCCATCGATCTTCATTTTTTGCAAGTTACGTAAAAATGATTTTTTTTTCACACATCTTGTATGCTCGAGTTTTAATTCGCCGCCGCGTTGTTGAAAATTTTTTTGAATAATCGGCGATCGTCAACGACTCGTATTTATCATTAACTGGAATAACCAGTTTGGCGTTTAGAACTCGGATGGACCGTTTAGGGTGGAGAGTATCCACCGCCAAACGTTGCGAAAAAATGTCATCATCTTCCGACGGCCACGTTATTGTCCTTTTTCTATATTTTTTGCTGATTTTTTTTCAGACTCAACATATTTACATTTGTGTTAAAAAGTTTTTTGTTCAACAACCGTTTTCCAGAAGGAAAAAATTCAGCCATTTTTTGCGGGCCTCTAGGTAGATGTAGCCCCTTAAGTTAAATACAAAGAGTTCTTGAATTCACGAATAACAGAGCAACAGGTTCCAGGAAAAGTTCGACGAGCAGGAGAGCGTCCTTCAGACCCAGCAGAGAAAGTTTTACGACGAGTTGCAACAGGAGAGAAAAAGATTCGCGGAGGAACAAGCGAGGAGGAACGAGGAACGGGATCTCGTGGTTAAACAATCGTCTATCCAATTTCAGGTTATTTTTATTTCAAGCCACGATCTATGGAGATTGATTATGTAACGTCAAAAAAAAAAGAAAGTAATTTGTCGATGATCTACGGACGTCTAGGTGTTTTTTTCCCTTCAGGAAAGGCTGGATGCCCTGGCGAAGCAGCACAACGCGGAAAAACGTTCGCTCGAGGAGTCGTTGGGGTCCGAGCGAGAGGCCTGGATCGAGAACTATCGTAGACAGCAGAGCAGCAAGTTCGAGGCTGCCCAGGCGAGAATAATGGACGAGTGCAATCGGGAGCGGGACAGGCAGATCGAGCTCGCCATATCTCGTCTCGAGAAGGAGACCCGAGACATGAGGACAAATTTGCAGAAGAGCTGGGAGAACAAATTGCGGTTTGTTTCAGCCATTTTTATGACGTTTTTATTAACTCGCTTTCTTGTTTGTCACTTTGTTTGTTTAATACAAATTTTGCAATCGATTTTAAACTAACTTCCGGATGAGCTAGACACTTGAAACTTTAAACATAGCTCAGAACTAAATGACGACAAACTGACAGATCTGTTTGCAACAGGTTTCAGAATGAAGAAGTGTGTAAGAGAGAGAGAGAGAGAGAAAGAAACAGAGGAAAAAAATTGATAAAAATAAAGAAATAAAATATAGTTTAGTGGAAGAGAGAAAAAATAATAATATTAATAGTGAATAGTACATTAACAGCGGGGTAAAGTTTTTATTAAAGGCATGTTTTTAAGATTTTTTTTTGGCGTAATGAATAGTTTTCGTTTATGGAAAAATTTACATATAATAAAGTAACATTTGAACAACATTCTCCTAAATTTGCATTGCAAAATATTCAAAATTGAGCGAGTGAAAATTAAACCCCGGAGGCGCCTCGAAAAAAAGTTGGTTTGCGGTGTGCACCATAACTCGCAACAGAATCATTTGAAACAAAAAAATCAAAATGCATTTGTTAAAGGAGATGTTTCTCGAGGTAATGACGGGAGGATTTTTTTTTCCGAATATAAGCCGAAAAATCGGCTTATTTGTTATTGAAAAATTAGTAATTATTAAAAAAAACAAAAAAGCTCTCGACAATACCTGGTGAATTATGTGAAGAAGTACTGTGCAAAATTTCAAAGCGATTGGTCCAGTAAATTTTGAGTTATCGTGCACACGGACTTTAAATATGACAAGTCTCAGAAAAACGGTTTGAAAAACACAGAAGAGAAGAGAACGGTATGGAGCAATAGACGCTCAAATACTCATAACTTCGTCAATTTTACTCCGATCGACTTGAAATTTTGATACAATATTCTTGATATATTATGCATTCATTTAAAAAATTAAACAAAAATGAAAAAAAAAATTTAAATACTTTACCCCGCCCTTAAGGACTAGGCTTTTTAAATTTCAGTTTTTCATAAACCTGAAAATTGCCACATGTCTCTGTCATAATCTCATTAAAATGTTTGAAATCGATTGCAAAATTCGACGCACACTAGACTACAAAGCGGAAAATGAAATTATTTAAATAAAAAAAAATGTAATATACCACGTTTTTAAAACGGATTAAAAAGTATAAAATAATTTCTCCTACCCCTATAGAGATTGTCCTGAAAATTTGTAATTGTGAATTTTGAATAGATATAAAAATACGTGTAAGATTTAGAAAATGCAAGGGGATTGGGTCAAAGCAGATACGTCGTCTTTTTGCGTCAGGTGGGGTTGCGAAACGTGGGGAAAGTGGGAAAAAAGGGATTCGACAACTGGGGCTGCAAAATTTGGCGAGAGGAGGTCAAGAGTCTGGAGCACATATTGCCCTATATGCGAGGTGGCGAGAGGGGAGATAAGAGAGGATTGGGTTAGGGGAGTGGAGGGAGGAAAGGCGAGGCGCTGGAGCAATGGACTAAAGACACGCTAAGAGGGGAGCCGGTGGTGGTGATATCAGTACATATGATTTTTATCATTTTATAAATTTCTAAATTTAAGATTATTATTATTTACTTTGTTGAATGCATAAAAGAAGAAAGGGATTCGAATTTATTCCGTTTAAATTAAATGAAGAAGGAAGAATAGAATTAAATAACCATAAGAATTAAGAAAAACAAACCGATTAAAAGAACGGAATAGGTCAAATTGTTTATAACGAAATACTGTATAATAGAGGTAAGAAGCATTTTTATAGTCACTTTTGAAATTAATTAATAATCTTGCCTCAAAGTTTCTTATCCTCTCATTTTTCATCTTTTTTTGTTTATAACTTTTTTATTATTGATATTAGCGCAAAAAGTTATTGATAAAGGTTATGGAGAATTGTATCAACTACAAAAAAGCTCGCTACACAATTTTTGCCGGCCTCACGGTTATGGAGATAAATTTTAAAAACCCGGCCCTTCAAAACATGAGATTTGAGAGTGGTGATGATTGATAACATCAATAAAACTAAACCCCCTAAATAAGTAGGGAGTAGACTAAACGTCTACTCCCTACACTCCTTACCATTCTACGCATCTATTGCATGAGCCCCACGTTTTTCGTTTTGAATCTTACGAGAATCTTCATGGCTATTAAAAATTCACAATCACAAATTGTCCGGACAATCTGTATGGAGTTAGGAACCTGTATCGGACTAGGAGAAATTATTTTATACTTTTTAAACCATTTTAAAAACGCGGTACACAGACAAAAATTTATTTCAATATCATTTTTTTCTTTCCGTTGTCAATACACGTTGTTTCTTTTTCATCCACCTTTCCGCCAATCAGATGCACCCGAGAAAAATACGAATCCGAATTGCAAAACGCGAACGAACGACTCGAGTCGCTGGAAGCCAGACTCGGCACGTGCCAACGAAGGTCGGAGGAGCTCGAGCGACAGCTCGAGACGACGGACAAACGATTGAGCCGGTGCGCTGGCGAGTTGAACGAATCGAGACAGGTAAAGAAAAAGCTGCCGAGCCCCGTCCAACGAGACCCCGCTAATGCTCTTGCATTTTTGTTTCTTTTGCTTCTGACTTTGACAGTCCGTGGAGAAATTGACACTGGAGAGGGATCAGGCCAAGAGGATAGCTCGTCAGGAGATCGAGTCGGAAAAGCGCGAACTCGAGGACAAGATAGCCTCGTTGTATCGCGAATTGACGCAGAACAACGCCGAAAGGGACTCGGCCATGGCACAATTGTACAGCAGGTAAAGATCGATTATTTCTGTTTTGTGATTTTGTAATTGGCTCCAGTAATCATTTGGGGGCACCATCGGACACGAAGTGTCTTTTAATTAAAAGTTATCCGAAAATTAGGTACTTTTGTATACATAAAAAAACTTAGCAAAAAAATTCAACATTTTTTCAGTGATTTTTAAAAGGCCGTAACTTCGTGAAAAATTGTCGTATCGGGAAAAAAGCATTTTGAAGCTTAAAATCTCTAACACGCGGATTTTTTTTTTAATCACGCTCGGCTCTGTCATAAGGAATAACGCGAGATAAAAATTTTCGAAATCTTTTTTTTCAACATCGTCCATAGGCTCAAAAAAAAATCCCTGGCTGAATCTATGCTGGGATCTTTCAGCCTGATTCTTTAGCTTCAATTTGGTATTTTTTGCTCTGTGGAGCATTCGCCGCTGAAAAATCGCTGATTAAGGAGTAAGGCCACTGTAACGGCCCAAAAAAAAAGGTTTTTTCACTAATTTTTTGCTCCCGAAATTGAAGGTATTTGAAAAAAAACTTTTAATGGTGTTATCGGGCATACATTAAACTTTATTATAAAATTTTTTTACAGTAAAAAAAAACAAAATGGCGGTTCCACAGCTATCTTCCCGGGACATGTTTTGCTTCCAGGGCTCCGCGGCACGCAGCACCACTGGTGCACTTTTGAATCTAGAACAAAAAAAAAACCATTAATCTAGAGGGCTATAGCTAGAGAATGTCGATCGGATTTTAAAAAGTATCAATTTTTGTGGATTTGGCGTGCGTTTGAAAAAAAAAATTGATTTTTGACGAAAAAAACGGCAAGTTTTTTGTTAATAAAAAATCAATAAATAAAGTTCTTGAAAATTCCGATCGACATTCTCAAGATAATGTGAATGTTCACATCTGGTTAAAATTTCAAGTAAAAAAAATGAAAATTGTTCGAGTTATGCCGCGTGCCATTTTGAAAAACCATGTTTCGAGAAAAACGCGTTTAAAGTTTTGCGAATAGTTTTTTATTGGAAAAAATTTAAAAAAGAAGAAGCACAGGACCTTTTTTTCTTATTCTAGAGGATTTAAACTATTTTTTAAGCCAATAAAAAAAATCGATTTTTCAAAAAATTTACAGTGGCCTTACCCCTTAAATGAAAAGACAGCTTTTCTTTCTTTGATCTCCGATATCTCACGAGCCAATGATCGTACAGCGAACGGAAGGTGGTTTTCGGAAACCTGAATAAATTCTTTACAAGTTTCTTTTGGTATTTTAGAGGAATTCTTTAAAGCTCAATATTGATTTGAAAAAGCACAAAATTTATTTTTCTGCCGTTTTGAAAAATCCGCTACAACTTGGAAAATATTGCGGAAATGACCAATCTTTTCGGGTTTTTTTGAGCTCGATACATGCCCATAGACCCTGTACATTTTCTAATCGATCGGTTGAACCTTTTTTTTACACGATCTTCAAAGTTTTATAAAAAATTAAAGGAGCACTTTCATTGCTCCTTAAACGTCAACTGATGATGATTTAGTTGAAAAAAAAAATCGTCACTTATCTCACAATTTTGCATTAACTTGCAAACTTCGATCTCTCGCCGTTTTTTTTCCTGCAGGATAAAGCTGATCGTGACCCAGAAGGATTTGTCGATAAAGAACGCGACGAGAGAGGCGATCGAGCTCCGTGGCAAGTGCGATCATCTGGAGAGATTGTTGGACCAGCAGCGCAAAGAATTCGTCCTTAAGTCGTTGTAAATTGAACCCACGCTTGTGGAGTTGTCCATCATTGCAATGCCCAACGTAAAATCCTCGTTCAATTATTACTAATTTACTTATCGCACTGGCTCGTTATTTTCTTTTACCTAACCTCTTTCCTCGACGGGCACGAAGCTCCAACGTGAACGAAATATCCAAGATATTGAGAAGAGTATGTGGCTTCCGGATGGAGGCCGTGTTGAGGATCAGTGTTGTGCCGATGTTTCGCAAACGTTACAGTCTGCATCATCAGGGCTGAGAGCTCCGATACTGAAGCTCTCATATCTCAGGTATTCCTTATATAGTTGCAGTCATCGTTCCGGATCGCTGCACTAGCCAATTAGATGTTTTAATTGATCAGCTGGTCAATTAAAAAACCGGGAGGACGGTGTGCCAAATAAGATTGACGTGATATCCTCCATCTCTGTTTAGATTGTCCGGATGTTTTCGGATTTCCAAGCCTTCTCGGTGTTTCCTGGAAAAATAGCTGTTTGATGGGGCCAGACTTTGGGCTTTGTCGAACTGGATGGCATGACCAGTCTCCATCCAATGTTCGGCCAGCGCTGATTGTGTAATATGGCCATATTTGATACACCGTTGGTGTTCTTTGATCCGTGTACTGATCTTCCTCCCGGTTTCTCCTATGTACACTTTACCGCATGAGCAGGGTATCTTGTATACTCCTGGTGCACTTAATGGTGGTCTTTGGTCTTTTGCACTCGGAATCACTTGTGCTAGTTTCTTCTGAGGTTTGAAGATGACTCGCACGTTATGTTTTCCAAGGACCCTCCCTATGCGATCGGTTATGCCCTCAAGGTATGGAAGGGAAGTTGTTGCGGTTATTTGTCCTTCATTCTCCCCATCAGGTGCTGTAACCGTTTTCGGATCAGCTATTTTTCTTTTTACATTTTTGATCGTTCTTTCGATGTTGCCTGGCTTGTAGCCATTGTCTCTTAAAGCTTTTCGTAGGTGTTCTAGTTCAACCTCCAAGGAGTCTGGTTCGGAGATCGCTAGAGCTCTGTAGACCAGAGAGCTTATGACCGACTGTTTTTGGGAAGGGTGATGATGGGACGTAGCATGGAGGTATCTATCCGTATGCGTTGGCTTCTGGTAAACTTTATGGCCCAAAGTGCCATCGCTTTTCCGTTGAACCAGTACATCCAGAAAAGGGATTTGATTTTCCTGTTCTATCTCCATGGTGAATGAATATTGGGGTGCTGGGAGTTGAGGAAGGTTAAGAAATGATTGAGGTTTTCTTTGCCGTGACTCCAAATGACGAAGGTGTCATCGACATATCGGAATCAGGTGGAGGGCTTGAGGGAAGCTTCTTGCAGAATTCTGTTCTCGAAGTTCTCCATAAAGATGTTGGCGATGATAGGGGAGATAGACCTGATGATGCAGACTGTAACGTTTGCGAAACGTCGGCACAACGCTGATCCTCAACACGGCCTCCATCCGGAAGCCACATACTCTTCTCATTACATAAAGAGCCGTGAAAGCCTTAAAACTAAAATCCAAGATATATCGAGAACCAGCAAAAAGGAAATTCTTTAAAAATAATTTCTCAACAGCCCATCGAACAAAACTCGAAATATCCAATTTTTTTTTTGCTCTTCGCGCTCGAACAAACCCAATCAAATTTCTTCCGAGGATACGCGCAGAAAGAATGCTTCAGCAAGAACAAGACAAGTCAGTCACGTGGTATTGCTTAAACAATATTTATATGTGCATAGGTATATATATATAAAACAATCACACTTTTTTCACAACTTGTACAACGTCCTCGTCCGCCAGGACGTGTTCCTTGCCGACTTTTTGCGGCAGATGCTTCACCGAGGAGCCCCAAACGAGCGCGCTATTCGAAGAAAAGGAAAAAAAAAAACGCAGAGCGTATTCGATTAATGAGTTACGGGATGGTTCCTTGGGTGCTAGAGTGGGCATGAAAATATGAGTTTTCGGCAGGTTAAAGTTTCATGTAGATACTATTATTGGGCAATCTCCAATTCATAATATTGTTGAATAATATTTTTTAAGCCGCGTAAGCATATTAATAGTTTTAATATTTGCAATTAAATGTAAATATATTGAAATTTTAATGAAGAAATATTTTTCAACCGTGTAATCATATTAATAGTTTTAATATTTGTAATTAAATATAAATATATTAAAATTTTGTTAAGTTTCGTTAATGTCCGAAAACATACCGTTCGAGTTCGAAATTCAAATCTTTTTTTGAGTATCATTAATGAAGTGGAGAAACCACTTAATTTTTTTACACGACATTCCTAACACTATAGTCACGGTTTGCTCAATTTTTAATTTAAATTTCAATGTGTCTTTATGCCCTGCCGCACTATAAGTCGTTTTCAGAAGGTGTAGTGTGTATTACCATGTGAACTAGGGTTCACCTCGAACATTAAAAATCTCGGAACGAATATTATGAAATTGATTGATTTTTAGACACTTTAGGGGGGAAATACATGTAGCGGCATTAAAAAAACCCGATTTTTTTTTAAAGTAAAATGTTAAACATTCCGAGAATACGGTAGTAAAGTATCAAACTGGAATTGAAGTTATTGCTTGTGAGGGTGACTCACCTCACCGCTTAGCGGGAGCGCACTGCAATCTTTATTGCTCACAACTATATTTTCAAAGTCATCACTGCGATGGGTCATAAAAATCGATTTTTTTTTTGCACTTTCTCAAAGTATACATATTCAAGAATATGTGCAAAAACACTCAAGTAAAAATATCGAAAATCGACCAAGTTACAGACGATTTACGTATACTAAAACTTTCAATGGCGTCTTTCTCGAAATGACTTTTCCCGACTTGGCCGGAATCATAACTCTAGCTATAGTTGTCCAATTTTCAATAAAAAAAAATACGATTTCCGTAGTTGTAGTAGCTATTATTGTAGCCGTTGTTTAAAATTTAGTGTTTTTTAAGCCCCCGAATATAAGATAAAATTTCGCCAAAATTACACTTTTTTTACTCCCGCCGTGTTGTGAATTTTTTTTCCGCAAAACAGCTACTTAAAGCGAGCATTACATTTATATGTATTATAAAACTTTTTCATTTTTATTTTTCGGATGAATCATTATCAAATTATCGATCCGGCCGTTGGACCGCATTTTTTATACGGAGGCTATATTGTACCTCAATAACTTAGGTAATTTTTTATTTTCTTCCATAAAAAAGTACACGAAATAAGTTCAATGTATGCTTAACGACATATCTTTTTACCAAGTCCCAAATGAATAATCTGGTTGTTAGAAAAAAATCGGAAAAACGACCTTTCTTGGTCCGTCACAGTGGTGTCATCCCTCAAATTTTTGGGAAAGAACTTTAAAACGAATTAACCGATCGTACTCAAATTGCACACATGACTCCATAACGATACTCCCTTGAATTTACACCCACTTGTTTATAAATATCCCTTTGAAAAAGTACCTTTTTATTGAAAAAAAGGACGAAAATGTTGTGTAAAATCACAATTATTTTTCCGCAGTGTCTTATCTGTCTCATTTTTAACTTTCAAAATGTTTCTTAGCTATAAGTTTAGCATTTGGATGTTAAAATACTAAAAATTCTTGACCCGTATTTTCCCGATCAATATTGAAGTCGTTGGATTTCCCACAAACGGACAACTGCCGCCGAAACATTCCCGGACGACCACGCCACTACGTCGCCATTTTTCAATATTTTGTTAATGAAAAAATGTACTCAAACCGTTCAATTATGTAATAAATTGTACCTAAAGTTTCAGTAATGTAAAACATTTAGTGCCTTTCCAAAAAAAAAAATGATAAAAATTAACTGTTTTTTCGTCGTCTACATGTACTTCCTCCTGAATGCACAAATTGGTCTCTTGATAACACAAATATCAATCGAGTCCGAATATTTCGATGAGTCTCGGAACTCCTTAAGTGGATTTGATAAAGAGAAGAAAACGCGGGAGGAAAGCGGATCAGTTGAAAGTTACCGGAAGGCGAAAAAAAAGGCAGAGAATGTTTTTTTACTCACTATTTGAATTCCTTGGCGATTGAGCGATGGAGCTTGTTGCAAAAGTCCTCAACGGTTCGTCTCTCGGTGTTGAGCACGACCGGCGAGTTGTAGTCGGGCAATTGGCCCTTCGGCTTCGTGTAACTGTCAAAGACACGGAACAATGACAACTACTCGATGGAGAAAAAAAGACGAACGAAGCGAAAGACAAAAAAAACCCAACAAAACGAACTCACATTCTAACGAGCTTCAGATAGTCCCACATTTTTTCCAGCAAATCGTCAAAGTTCCACTTGTGATGCGCGGAAATTGGCACGCAGTGCGGTATTTTATAAATAACGTCCAACTCCTCGATACTTATCTGATCTGTGAGGAAAAACAATAATGAAACATTCGTCGCCAATGGTAGAGATTTTTTATTTGAGAACAAGTAACCCTCCAGGGTCGATTCCTCCGGAGGCGCCTTACCAATTTTATTCAGTAGATAAATGCACGGTATGTAGACTCGATTGCCCTCGATAACGTCGATCAGATCGTCGGACGTGGCGTCGTAACGGAGAGTTATGTCCGCGTTGTGGATCTTGTACTCGGAAAGAATCGATTTCACGGTGTCTATGTCGAGCTCCGATTGTGCGCACTGAAAAGATTTACGTCGACTTTTTTTTTTCTCACATTCGCGTATAAATTCTTACGAGCAGGTGCAATTAAATTGTATTTTTTATGTGGCTGCATATGAAAGCGCCGATTTTGAGCGAAAGAAAAGCGCTCTTTGCACGTTCTACTCGATGGAGCATGTTCGGCATACACTTCCTCTAGCAGATGCCTTTTCGCGGCGGATTTCTTAGCCAGGAAATAATGGAGCATAACTTGCCGTAAATGTGACTTATTTGGAACGAAACTTGGCATTGTAAAGATAATTGAAGTAGATGATGTCAACTCGTCGCACAAAGTGGCGTTTCAGCAGCACTCTATGGACCTATAATCTGTACTGCCGACATTTAAGGGGTAAGGCCACTGTAAATTTTTTGAAAAATCGATTTTTTTATTGGCTTAAAAAATAGTTTAAACCCTCTAGTTTAAAAATAGTTTAAATCCTTTTAACTTCTTTTTTTAATTTTTTCCAATAAAAAACTATTCGCAAAACTTTAAACGCGTTTTTCTCGAAACATGGTTTTTCAAAATGGCACGCAGCATAACTCGAACAATTTTCATTTTTTTTACTTGAAATTTTAACCAGATGTGAACATTTACATTATCTTGAGAATGTCGATCGGAATTTTCAAGAACTTTATTTATTGATTTTTTATTAACAAAAAACTTGCCGTTTTTTTCGTCAAAAATCAATTTTTTTTTTCAAACGCACGCCAAATCCACAAAAATTGATACTTTTTAAAATCCGATCGACATTCTCTAGCTATAGCCCTCTAGATTAATGGTTTTTTTTTGTTCTAGATTCAAAAGTGCACCAGTGGTGCTGCGTGCCGCGGAGCCCTGGAAGCAAAACATGTCCCGGGAAGATAGCTGTGGAACCGCCATTTTGTTTTTTTTTACTGTAAAAAAATTTTATAATAAAGTTTAATGTATGCCCGATAACACCATTAAAAGTTTTTTTTTCAAATACCTTCAATTTCGGGAGCAAAAAATTAGTGAAAAAACCTTTTTTTTGGGCCGTTACAGTGGCCTTACCCCTTAATTCGAGAAAATAGTGTACCTAACGCCACCTATCGCCAGCGGGCGGTTTCATACGCAACCTCCTAATACTAGGTGCGCAACTAAGTTTCCGGTTTTTTTTACCAATAAACAATCGAAATTTTCAAGGCAAATACAAAAAATGGTTCATTCGAAATATTGTCCCAAGCTATTTACACATTGTTGCCATCTCTCTGGCAATACACAAATACCGCGACGATAAAAATACGCGTCTTTGGACGAAAACCATTCGTCCAACCAATTTTGTACTGCATTGTAATAATACAGATCCCATTTCAGTGTTTTTATTGTGTCCTGGACGATGGAACTGCGATGGCACGGAGCGTTGTGCTGCAATATCACACGTTCGTGTCTCGTGTCCCATTCTGGCCGTTTTTC
The DNA here is from genome assembly GCA_964007375.1 of Ophion obscuratus. NCBI lineage: Eukaryota > Metazoa > Arthropoda > Insecta > Hymenoptera > Ichneumonidae > Ophion > Ophion obscuratus. The sequence continues at coordinate 1,443,357 of OZ023314.1, read as the reverse complement.
GAGCAATGCGTGGTTCAAATTGATCAGTTGTTGTCGGTAGCGATGCTCATTGACAGTTTCGCCCGGTTTCGGCAGCTCATAGCACACGATTCCTTTCTGGTCCCACCAAACGCAGAGCATTGTCTTTTTTCCGAAGCGATTTGGCCGTGCTGTCGATGTTGACGCTTCGCCAAGTGAAAGCCACGGATTTCTGCGTTTGGGATTCTCGAAATATATCCATTTTTCATCGCCAGTAACAGTTCGATGCAGGAAACTCTTTCTGTTCTGCCGCAAAAGCAAAATTTCGGAAGTGGCTCTTCGATTTTCCATTTGTCTCTCAGTCAACTCATGCGGCACTGACTTTCCTTCTTTATGAATTTTTCCCATGGCGTGCAAACGTTTCGAACTACATTGCCGAGTCACGGTTAACGCCTCGGCAAATTGATCTTCTGTTTGAGTGTCATCTTCATCCAATAACGCTTGCAGATCGGCGTCCGCAAATGTTTGCGGTCTTCCCGAGCGCTCCTTGTCCCCAGTCTCAAAATCGCCACTTCTGAACCGCTTGAAGCAATCTTCACACGTTGTTTTTGATGGTATATGTCCGCCATAGGGCTCCTCAAGTAACCGACGTGCTTCAGCTGCTGTTTTTTTTAGGTTGAAGCAGAAGAGCAATGCTTCTCGCAAATGCTGTTTATTTGGCACAAACTTTGACATTTTCGAGGTTAGAAAAAAGGTCGTTGTGTTGCGATATTTGTTTATATTACGACTGGGCATTCTTAACAGACGTCCAAGCTATAAAGACACCCAATTTCAGACCTGTATGCCGACTACACGTGTCGCTAGCGCCATCCATGTGTGAAACCCGGGAACTTAGTTGCGCACCTAATATATATATTTATTCATTCATTTCCCACAGTCTTATTTTATTTTAGTTCAAACCACACGAAACAAAAGAGATACAAGTGACGAAAAAGTCGAACGTCTGGAACTCACCATTGTTTGTAGATTGATGCCGCCCTTGTCTTTCTTGCGATAATTAATATTGGGTGGCTGCTGATTTAGCCTGAGGCCGAAACCCTCCAATTCGTGCTCAATGAGCTTTTTGTGACCGAGCGGTTTGAGAACGTCGAGTACTATGAATATGAGGCTGCAAGTTCTCGCGACCGCGATCACCTGTCTTCCTCGACCCTTTCCGTCCTTGGCGCCTTCTATGATACCGGGCAGATCCAACAACTGTTGAAACAATCGCGTTAATACGACGACGCTGTATCGTGGACACGATCGTCCCGAGGACATTTCTCTTGACTCGTTACGTTGAATTAACGGAAGCCACGCATCGCGGGAGAATAATTTGGATTATCGGAATAATGAGATTTGATTGAAAATGAAGATATTGGGGGGAGACCCAAATTGCAAACGGGACGAGAGATAAAACTTTGCCAAAATCACCAATTGTGCCGGTTCACCTGTATCTTGGCGCCTTTGTACTTGATACATCCAGGCACGGTTGTCAGGGTGGTAAATTCGTACGCCGCAACTTCGGAGTACACACCCGCCAGCGTGCTCAGCAGAGTCGATTTTCCGACCGATGGAAAGCCTGCCCCGTTCAATCGAACGGTCGCGAGAACAGTCAACATTTCAACTCAGATTAATAGCGAATAAATCAACAGAGCTTCGCTAAATTTTGGGCTTTTTTTTTATCTCATTGGACATTTTTGTCATGAATTGGACGCGAAGGAAAAATATTTTGAGTGTGATATGTGAAGGGTGTTTTTTTATTTCTTCTTTTTTTTTCGAAATTCGGGAATTTCCCGCCTTCGGGGAGGCGGGAACAATGTACAGGGACACAAACAATCGAGTTTTAAGGGTTTTGCACAAGCTTGAAGTTTAAAAAATTATATTTTTTGTTGCCGTTTTATAGCCTTGGGACTTAAGCTGAATTAGCAAAAATGATTTTGTAAAATTTCGAAAAACTGATTTGTGATGATATTTGCGAAGTGACAGACCGACCCCTGTACTTCGTTTTAAACGTTTTCGAGGAACATATGAATGGCAAAATTTGATGAGAAAAAAACTGTTTCACTTGACAGTGTGATACATTGCTTTCTTTTGGTACTTTTGAGGGCTACGCGTAAGCGTGAAATATCCTAATTACAATTTTTTTATTGCATAGTTTTATAGCTTAGTCTTAACTCTACTGTAAAACGAAAATTTTGCAAAAGTTCCAAAAGTTGAACGAGTTATGAAGATTTTTGTGAAGTTTGCTCACTGCGATTTATCCTTTTTGGTTATATAATATTTACATCAAAATTTGATCAAATCCTTTGTTCAAGCACTAGATAATTTCGTGCAAAAACTAAATGCGATTAATTTTTTTATTTTGGATGATTTGTTTCCAAACAGCAGTGGTCACTGTGAAGGACGGTTTTCAAAAAGTGCTCTGCATCAATCATTGTTTGTACGGAGCGCTTTGATGCACAGAAGTGCACATTCATAAAATTTGCTGGATACAAAAATTGTAAGATACTTAAAACCACCCTCTAATGCGAAAAAATAAAAAATTCGAAAGCTTGCACCCATTGTACCAGAAAAAATACACGAATTTTTTATCCCACGTTTTTCTTAAGGGGTAAGGCCACTGTAAATTTTTTGAAAAATCGATTTTTTTTTATTGGCTTAAAAAATAGTTTAAGTTTAAAATAAAAAATAGTTTAAGTTTCTCCGAAACTTCTTTTTTTAATTTTTTCCAATAAAAAACTATTCGCAAAACTTTAAACGCGTTTTTCTCGAAACATGGTTGTTCAAAATGGAACGCAGCATAACTCGAACAATTTTCATTTTTTTTACTTGAAATTTTAACCAGATGTGAACATTTACATTATCTTGACAATGTCGATCGGAATTTTCAAGAACTTTATTTATTGATTTTTTATTAACAAAAAACTTGCCGTTTTTTTCGTCGAAAATCAATTTTTTTTTTCAAACGCACGCCAAATCCACAAAAATTGATACTTTTTAAAATCCGATCGACATTCTCTAGCTATAGCCCTCTAGATTAATGGTTTTTTTTTTTGTTCTAGATTCAAAAGTGCACCAGTGGTGCTGCGTGCCGCGGAGCCCTGGAAGCAAAACATGTCCTGGGAAGATAGCTGTGGAACCGCCATTTTGTTTTTTTTTTACTGTAAAAAAATTTTATAATAAAGTTTAATGTATGCCCGATAACACCATTAAAAGTTTTTTTTCAAATACCTTCAATTTCGGGAGCAAAAAATTAGTGAAAAAACCTTTTTTTTTGGGCCGTTACAGTGGCCTTACTCCTTAAGATCACTTTTCTACCTGGTGGACTCCCCAGAAACTATCCGACCAATCAGTCCACTATTGTAACATATTGTTCTCCGTATCCATGGCTAACGAATAAACCAGTTTGACGTTCACTCAATATTTCTCTATTTTTTTCATCGCAACACCAACAATCCCATTCTTCCCATTCTATTTTTTTTTTAAACCCGCCTTTGAAATCTCTCCCCAAACTCTTTCTCCCTGGTTTGCCGTGATGGTACGCCAATTGCAATTCTCTTTGTATTTTTTTCCACCGATCATTTCACCAGCAAGCGTCCAGTTTCCAGAGGTGCTCCGTAAAATCAAACAAACTCGAAAAAACGTATTTCTCAAGTAAATCAAGGACAACAGTGTCAAAGCGTCAAATGTCAAAACTTGTCAGCCAAAAAAAGTCTCCGAAAAGTGAACATTGTGAAATTGCGTTCGGGGAGCCGGGAGCGTTTTTTCTAGAGAGAAAATAAAATAGAGTCTGACCGACGAAGCCGATGCGAGCGTCACCGGTCTTGGCGACCTCGAAGCCAGCCTCTCCGCCGCCGCCGCCACCCTTGGGGGTGATGAGCTCCCGCCTGAGTTTGGCGAGCTTGGCCTTGAGCGTGGCCAAATGGCCGGAAGTCGCCTTGTTCTTCTGCGTCCGGCCCATCTGTCGAGCATAATTTTTCGTTAACGCTCGAGCGACGCTCGACTTTCGACCAATGGAATTGCAGGGATCGGTAAGTGCCCGGATGCGTAAGGCGATCAGTAAGCGCCGACGCGGGAGGCGATCGGTACGCGCCCGGACGCGGAAGGCGATCGGTGTGTAAAATATGGCACGGCAAAAAACCGGCAAAAAGTGCACTTTGTGTGTGTGTTTGTGTGTGTAGGCGTAGAGGTTACCTCGGACTCGATGGCCGCGATTTTCTCCAATATCGTACTCATCCTGACGCTTTGATGGGTTTTGCTGCCTCGAGGAAGACTCCAATCGTTCGACTAATCGGTTACTCGAACGCGGGCCGCGTTCATACGATAATCGGCATTTGTCGAGAGTTGAAATAATGCACGCAACACGTGCACACGGCCACGAAACCCACGTAAACGTAGAGCGGAGATGGGAGTGAAATTGGCGGCGGGACGCGTGACAGTTCGCGCCGGAGAGCGTCGATGTAGCGAGGGGCGATCGTGGCGCCGCCGCGCGGCTCGAAGCCGCGACGGTCATGGGGACTCCCCTCTATTTTTACCAATTCGCACTCTAAGGCCCGGTTCCACAACTTCACGTTTAACGAAGGTTCATGTGAACCGCCGTTAAAGATAAACTTGCGGTTAAACTGGTATTGCGTTCCACAACTCATTTGTAACCATCGGTTACGAAAACGTATAGTCTCCTAGGGAAACTTTGGATAGACACTCTTTTCTTTCCAAAAGTGAATAGTGATTGGATATTTGAAAATGCCGGTAAAAGGTTAGGAAGAATCTCGGCAATAAAGGTTATGCGGAACTTGTTGGCGATAGTAAACAACATGTCGCGGAATAATGAAGACGGACCGCTAACGAAGAAAAGATTACCGAACTTTTCGGTCGATGAAAAAATTCGTTTAATCGAAATAGTCGAGAAGAAAAAGAATATTTTAGAAAATAAAGCATCTGATTCAGTGACAATCAAAGAAAAGGAGAAATGTTGGCTAAGTGCATGTGACGAATTTAATAGCCAAGGTTCATCGGTAAATAGAAATGTCACGTCGCTTAAAAGCTGTTGGGACAACTTAAAAAAAAAGACGCGAAAACATTTCGCCGAAGTTCGTAAAGAACTTTTCGCAACAGGTATTGTATATGAATAAACATAAATGAGGAACACATGAGCCATTGTTCAGATTACAATGAACAATTAATTATTAAATATACAATAGAAGAGGTTCGATTTATTTTCTAATTATTTCGAAATGCAACGCGACAATGAGAGAAGAACAATTGCCACTATAACCTCCAATCGCCTACAACATGTCAGCGATGTGCAGCAGCCGACCGCTCCCAGCTTTCAAAACACACTACCGATGTCGCCACATTATTAAACCTCCGTTATCTTCGCTAAACCCCCAAAATCCGGGGATTAACTTTAACCGAAGCGAATCGCAGTTAACCGGCGTTTGATGATGTTGTGGAACGCTACTTCTTTACTGAACCGGGTTTAACGTCTTAAACCTCGGTTAACTGTAGTTAACCGAGAGTTGTGGAACCGGGCCTAAGTTTTCGGATCGAGCGGGGCAGATCGCGTCTCATGTGTTGGACATGTGCATATGTCATTTTAAGGGGTTATATACAGTTAGGAGGACCAAAAAGATCGATTTAAAAAAAAATTTCTTGAGGAGACCTTTAAGGGATCGTCTCAGTGTGAAATTTTCGAAAAATCGATGTTTTTTTGTTGCATTATCGGATAGTATACACTGTAATAAACATTCTCTCAAATTTTTAAATCGAAATTCAAATTATTACGGTCGCTACAACGTTTCTTGTAGAAAGGGAACGGAGCGAGACATCTGCCTCGCCAATCTTTAAACGCGTTTTTCTCAGAATAGTGTTTTTCAAAACGGTTTCCACTCTCAAAGGAAGAGTTTTGAAGATATCTAGTTCCCCTTTGAAGAGAACATTTTTAACGTCATTCTTCATTGCGCTATGGAAGCTTTTTTTTTTTGGAAATCTTCCTATTTTTTTTTTACGAGAAACTGTCGAGACAAAGGGCCAAATTCGATACTTTTTGTTCGAACCGCCGCCATTTCATCAAATTAAAAAAAACCCTTCCATAGCGCGATAGCGACTTTCCTACAGATTAATAATCTTTTTGAAATTTTTGTTTCAGATCAAAATTGCGGCCGCAATCGTGGAAACCGTACAGGACCTTTTTTTATTACGTGTCATTTCAACTATTTATTTAACTATTGTACATCCAATAAATAGACATAAAAAAAATCATTTTGTATTCGTCATGAATGTAATTATTTATTTTAAAAAAACCGGACCGATTAGTTTATTTGAACATTTAAAAAAAATCGCGAAAATCAGTGATTTTTGGGAGGGTCACACTGAGACGATCCCTTAAGTTTATTAACGTCAAAATTTGTACACATATTATCTTAACTTTTAACTGTATTTCAACATTTTTCACTTGTAAAAATAATTATTTTGAAAGCTGCTATAGCTGATCTCCGGGTGCACCTCTAAAGAAAGGCGAAAAGGCGTAAGCAAGGCTTGCGGTGAGCACGATATCGCTGGACTGGATCATATAAAATGAAAAAACTAAAAATATTTCGTTAATATAATGGACTATCTTATAACTGATCGAAGGAATAAGCAAAATAATATTTTTTTTCAAAATGGAGGCTTCTTAAAAAAATCGATGTTTGACGAAAATTTAGGTCTTGAATTGTTTATTAAATGGAAAATATTTATCGGTGACAAAAAACCTTCGATTAATTACTAAAAAATATACTTGAAAAGATTGTGTTAAAATTTGAGACTGATCGGTTCTGCCGTTTCCGAGAAATTTTGCTCACCGACTTTGAAAACGCAGTTTTGAGAAAAAACGCGTTAAAAGTTTCAAAAGCAATTTCGAACGCTCTGCACGTAATTACAAATGTGCGTGTAACTTCGAGAATATTCACCGGATTGACAAAAATTTTCCTACGTGTGTACTTAAATATATGTACATTACGAGAAAAAAATGGATTTTTCGAAATTTTCTCTGTATATAACCCCTTAATGGTAACGTGATCTCTGGTTTTTTGTTATAGTACTCAATAGTATGCGATGTAAATACGGGTGAAAGGTGAGGTATAGGGAGTGTATACAAAATCATACGTTATTGAGAAGTTTTGGGACGGAAGTCGAAATATTCAGATTCAATTGAAACGTCTATCACCAGAGATCAATTTGTGGTGCGTTAGGGAGGTTGGATCCCGTTCAGTCAAATGACGATTTGCGTTTTTTTTTCAATGAACTTAAAAAAATGCATCCTAGGTATAGATTTATTCTGTAGATGCTTATTTTTCCATAAAATATATAATTAAAGGGCAAATTTATGCATATATTTTTATTACGTGAATAAGAAAAACTTTTGTGTTACTAGCAACTTGAAAAAGTATAACATTATGGATGATTTTCAAGAAAAAACTGCGTCAGTGAATGTTTTATACAGCTCTGAATGATATTTTGAGTTATTAATAATTATGCCTATTTATATTTATGTCACGAGATTATATATTATTACCATTAATTAATATTAAGTGTTGCTGAAATACGGCAACTTCACGAACATCTAGGGTGGCAGCAATGCACGTACCGAGTACAAAAAAACGCAAAAATGAAAATAAACAAGAAAAATGAAGCTAGCTTTGTCCGCTTCAGAACCCCGTTTGGTCAATTGTTTTAGGATTTTTTTTTCGCCGAGATATTCGACTTTTTGTCCGGATATAAAATTTACAGGGTGCTTCATTCAAGGTTGTGTGATTTACGATAATCAAGCTGGCTTTTTTTCTAAATGTTTATAAAGGTTTAGTTTGCGGTAATCCGTTATTAAAAATAGATTATCTTGGTGCTGAATAGACAAAAAGTTACATTACCCGTAGCGTGAACGTCCATCTAACCGCACGTAAGATTATATATATTAAACTATTTTTTGTCTGTGGTGTTTTGTAGTGAGAAAATTTCGAACACCTGGTACAGACTCCGTACAGTCTAGACAATAACATATATTTTTTTCTTAAATGTTGGATTGCGGCTAATGCTCCGACTACCTTAATATGTTTTTTGGGAAACTTGAGTGTGTATATAATATAAATTTGTAATAATTTTCTAGTGTCTTTCATTATCGGCATACGTATAATAGAAACTAATTTATAATTTAACAAACGCACCAATCGCAATGTTAATTGTGTACACGTTGGAATGATTTTATTTCTTTTCAAATAATTTCGATTTTCGTACTCCTGGTTCTGGTATTACAACAATTGTGTTACAAATAACATTTTCTGGATTATTTCCTCAGATTAATTAGTCGTTTAGTTGCTTTTTAACTTTTTACTTTTTTGGGTTAATCGGAGTGTCGCCGGCACATTGACTCAATGCTATTACTGTATCGCTCGGTCACTCGTTATCGGAGCGACGCCGGTGGTGAAATTTTGTACCTGAACTCTTGGCATTTTTGCTGACGCATTTTCTATACCGCTTCCCTACTCTAACCTCCATACTTCACACCGTGTTCTGCGTGATCGAAGCAGGCTGAAAAATACAACTGGGGTACATTGCCAACGTGATTGCCTTTTAAGAGGAATAATTTTTCAAAACAATTGTCTATAAATATCAAGTTGAGAATATTTAAAACACAGGAGCATGGAGACTAGAGGTAAGGAGTAGGAACGCAGTGTCGTCGAAACGTGGCAAACGTCGAAACCATCGCAAAAGTGAGGACGAGAAGGGCGGCGCTGCTCTCCTAGCGAACCAAAGTAAAGCAGCAACAAACCAGTGCCGTACAATATGCAGAAAGCACCCTTTGCTACTTCAAATCGAGCGATAATTTGATCACATTAATTGTAAAACCATTATAAGATATAGATTATTTAGGAGAATAATAACGACATACGGAAATTGAGTCAATACGTTTTTTTTTTCGTTACTGAAGCAGTAACAAACAAAATTTATTTATAGAAGTACGAAAATTCATAAGAATTTTAAATCCAGGTAAAAGTTTTACAAATTATCGCACATTATCTTCACACATTATGATACGCTGCACAGATGAAGCATAATGACGAAATATAGAAAGTAAGTCAATACGTTTTCTTATCGGTGCGAAAGCAGTAACAACCAAAATTTATGTATAGACACAAGAAAATTTACAAGAATTTTGAATCAAGACAAAAGTTTTACAAATTATCACACATTATGATACGCTGCACAGATAAAGAAAATAAACGAAATACAAAAATGAAGTCAATATGTTTTCTTTTCGTTTCGGAAGCGGTAACAAACAAAATTGAACACGAGAAACTTCATAATATTCGTGTGATCGTTTTCGTGGCAGATCACGATAAATATATATTATACCGAGGCACAATTATTTTTTATTAAATTTAACACAATTCGCAAAACTCGTTAGTCCGCACGGTCCGCACCACGGTCTTACATACAGGTCTGGAAACTCTGATGCTGGCAGCCGCGATCAGATGGATCAGTAGCGTGACAAATTTCGTTCTCAGCGCGGCCACTAGTTGTCGCTGCGGTTTCGAAACCCGGACATACAAAACCTCAATACGGCGAGCAACGGAGTGAGCGGTTGAAAACGTGTGTTGCTGATAACTGTTGTTTTTCTGCATTTTGGACACAGTACGTTTTCGATAAATTGAAAGCATATTCTTTCATAATAATGATGTGGTGCACCGTACGGCGCATGAAGGGGCTACATAAACAAATTTGAAAGGATTCATTCTGCTTACCTCGATATGAAAACAAATGCACGTACAAAAATAAAAAAATATCAGTGAATTTTCTGCATTTGTATTTTTATTAAATTGTATAAAAAACACGGGAATGAGGGATGGAAGAAAACAAGATTAAGACAATAGCTTTGAACCGACAATGACGCGAGTATGAGGTATGTACGGAATCACTCCGTTAAAGTTCACATGCAATGTGACAGCCTTAAAATCGTATGTATATGTTTATCACACTCGCTTGGCTTTAGAAAGTTTGTTTGATTAGGATTAGGATCATATATTTTTTTTAGTGTATTAATCGAAACTGACAGCACTAACGCCTTTTTGCTGGTCCTTTTAACAGTGTTTCGAAACCATAATAAATATCCGTATAACGAACATGAAGGTGGGACAGAGATAGAGGAATAGAAGCATGGCCGACTAGTGCTGTCTCTGTCTGACCCCCCCTTCCCCGGCCACGCTGAGGAGGGTATTCTGATCGCAACGAACCTAGTGGCGACTATTGAACTACCAACTCTTGTCAATAAGCTACCTACCCCCTTCACTGCAGTTTCCAGACCTGTATGTAAGACCCACGGTCTTACTATACATACAGGTCTGAAAACGGTGGGGGTAGGCAACCTTAGCGGCGCTGTTTTTCATTCCGATTTCTGTTGCTTGGTGTGGGACGGCAAGGGATAGTAGTGGTGCGACGAAGAGAGAAATAGCTTTTCTGCCCCTTTCTCTCCTGACCGCAGCGGATGCGCCGTTTGCCCTAACTTATGGGGAGATATACACCTAGGAGCGGGAAAAAAGCTCATTATTGTGAATTTTTTCAAGGAAAACTATTTGAAATTTCGGATTGGGGTTTTAATTATCTAAAAGTATAAACATTCAAAAATATGTTTAATTTTATTTATTTAAAAATATCAAAAGTATACAAGGATATTGTATGGTCCTTGGAGCGTCGTAAAAAAACCTGCGTATACGGTACCCACTGGCGTTTCTTCAAAAATCATCTGAAAAAAAAACTAAAAAGATTATTGAATTAGATACTACAATCTAGTACTTGTCATAGCCGATTTTGAAAATATCGGTTTATGATAAAATGGCGGACGTTTGAATATAAATAGTGATTGTTGGGCGAAAAATTAGGTATTATTTTTCCTATAAAACAAAAACTAAGTAACGGAAAAAAAATCCTATGACGAGTACTAGATAATGGTGTATAGAATAACCACAAAAAAGCTCAAGGCACTCGATTCATTGGTTTTCGAGAAATTTTGGGTACCGATTTGAAAAACGTGGTTTTGATAAAAACGCGTTTGAAAATTTGGGAATGAATAAATCATGAAATTTGTCAACTTATATGGAATCATCGATACCAGGCCCATAGTGTAGGTCTTCTACGGTCGACGGAATGTAGGTGTAAATGTAGGTGAATCTAGGTGTATATCTCCCTTTAATGTACCATACTGTCGTGTAAAATGCATAATATACGAAACCAATAAGACGCGATAATACGACCATTTACATCATTTTTTCTCCAATGTTTCACAATACATCGTTCTTCGAAATGTTTTTTACACACGTACGGAGCCTCTTTCAGTCCCGGAACAGCATCGAGCCATTTTTTGTATCGTTCGATGTTTCTGGGCACTCGAAACACGGAGCATTTTTGCTTAAAACTTTTGTACCTCGTTTTCTAATTGCGAACCGAGCAACCCTTAACCATATCGCATTTTTTTCGAAAACGCTACCAAAAAAATTCACATTTATGCGTTGAAACACGATGAAAAATGTATCACGGTAAATCGCGTATAACCTCGTGGTATATGATCGCAAATGAAGGTTATTTCGACAACCGCGCCACAAAAACAGACGTAAACACCTTGGTTCTATTCACCGGTAAGGAGTAAGGGGGAATGCACTTCCTCTCGCTAGAGGTGACGCGTAGCGGCACTTAGTGAATCGAAAAGTGGAGCCGATAAGCGTGCCTACCCCCACCACGAAAATTTGGCTCCGTTGCCAGACCTGCATGTAAGACCGTGGTAAGACCGCGGTCCGCACACGCTTTATTCTGACATGGACGACAAGCGGGAATCATCGATGGCGGAAGGCGTCGATTGCGTTTTTGTCGCTCAGTTCACTTCGGTTCGGTCATGCAATAGCGCCGCAAGCGTTCGTACTCCTTACGTTACCTCTAGTATCTTACCTATGCACACGAGCAAGGAGACTATAGGGAAGGCGTCCAATCTGCGTATGGCGAGACGGTATAAGAAACGTCTGTAAATTTGTCCCCAAAAACATGGTGTTAAATATGGCCTGTAGGCATCGTTCGTGTCGTTAGTGTATCAAAAATATAGCAATACAGCCAGCGCACAGGGCCGAAACTGAGTTATGGCGGCTAATTGTTGACGCTTATAAAAAAAATACCTATCGTGCACTAAGATTGTTTGTTTGCGATCTAGTTCGTGTAATTAGTTTAATCATTGGGATGACAATTTTTACAAAGTTCTTAAATTTTTATTCAATTACGAAAAATGTATTGTGACATTGTAAATAATTTTTATAATGCACTTTTGATATTGTGCGTAAAATTAAACTTAACAAACAAACGCTTCTTAGTAGTAGTTAGATTGTAGACTTTGGGCTGTTGTTATCAGCATCTTTTAGTCTTGATATTGTTTTAATATATATCAAATGTAAAATGATGGCTCATGGTAGCGGTGAACCTTGTGATGCTGCGGATGATGCTCGCTACTGCGAATCGCTGAGTTGCTACTGTTGCTGCGGGTGGTGCCATAGCTTATGCAAAGGATATTTTTCATGTGAATTTCGGGTGAATCGCTTCAATTCTTTCGATGAGTTGTCGTTGTCTAATGTGTCTCTCTTTATGAACGTTTGTATATGAACTTGTAGTATATGCATCACTTATATATCACTGGGCGATCCAGGTTATGGCAATTTGCATAGCGGAGGAGGTGTTTATCTGATGAGTTATTTAAAGTGCATTTTTCGGTTTCGTGTGAAGCTTACTACTTGGCGCAGTGGTATGTGAGGTTGCAATTTACACTCGCATGTCCCTTATACCACTTGACACAGTGGTATGTGAAGTTGCAATTTAAACTCGCATGTTCCAGTCGCTAATATTTTCTACGTACGCACACTATAATCTCAGCCACCTAACCACATTCAAATGGAATTTATATTTACATCGGATATAAATTGTTATGGCATTTTTTAGGTGTTTTTTTTTGTAATCAGGTGGGTAATTGCACTATGACTCAAATGTAGAAACATCTTAAGGCTCTCCTACAGCTACACGAAATTTATTTATGAAATACATTGAGGTTAAAAAAATTAATATTTGCAGCTTATGTGACAGCTAATAACAACACAGACAGTTGATAACATCGCTTGCGCAAAACGTACATATATAGCACATAGTCACCAAATTCCGCAGCGCTGCCTATGGGGAATCTTTTTTGGGGCCACTTTTACAGACGCGCCAGAATACGGAGATTGCACTCCTTCCCTATAGTCTTCTTGCACAAGAGGGGAAAACAATCCCACTGCATGTGAAGTTGGCCGCGACGGTTTTTTATTCGCCTCCTGGTCTTACATACAGGTCTGGAAACTCCTAGGGTGGGGAGTGACTCAGATAATTAATGTTTATTCGTAGTAGATTGAATTCCCTATTTGTTTCTACTTTTATTTTTGCTTTTCAAACAATGTTAATAAGAACCTGAGAATAAAAATAATGGAAGAGGAATAAAAAAAGAAATGAACGCATTGCGTATGTTTAAAAGGCACCGTTTTTATTGATTTTTTAGTTCGGCGAGTTTGTTTTTTTACGAAAAATTGTTTTTGCCGTTTTTGGTTTCGTTGATAGGCGAACTGGCGCATCCTCAATCGAATATGATAAAATAAAGGGAAGGATAAGTCCGGGCCCATAGTATGCTGTTCTGACGGAGCGTTTCAGATAGTTCAGATTTCAAGAAACGTCGTGAACAAGTACTGGTTGTCAGCAGGGCATTTTTGCATTGCTGTATATTTATATCTACAAGACTACTTCTACTTGCCAGCGCTTCCAGTGAATAAATGAGGAACTACGTTTTTGCATCACTAACGATGAAACTTTCCACCATGCAAAAACGCCGGAGTTTCCAGGCCTGTATGTAAGACCGTGATTTGCCTGCTACGATGCTCGTTAAGTTGGCCGGGGACATTTCTTTACTCCACCCGCATCGATCCTCGTGGATCGATCGAGTTGGCCCCCTATATGGAGTGTGAATATCGTTTCGGACACGATCACAACTCTTGCGAGCGAGGCGATTCGGTGATGCTACGGAGTTGACAACTGCCCGAGTAGAAATATTGTCAGGCTGGCCTGATATTTGATCTGCGCCTGATCACCTTGTAGTACGAAGGCCTTACTTAAGTTTGCCTTAATTTGCCTGATCAAGCTGGGGTCAGGCGGTGGTCGAACAACCGGACTTACGGCTTACTTCAATTCGCCTGACCCGGCTAGCTTCAGGCGATGTCAAGCAACTGGACTGGCTTACTTCAATTCGCCTGATCCAGCTTACTTCAAGCAATCATCATGTAACTGGACTTCTACAGTTTGGCGCTAAAAACGGGCCTAACCTCATCTTGTCAACTGATGGACAGACATGAGAGAAGCACGAGACATATTATTAATCACTTTATACATTTTTACATATAACGTGTACGTTGTGAATAAAATGGACAAATACAATCGGAAGAAAATTGCGCAACGACTGCGTCTACGTGAATAGCGGGCTCTGAATAAGGGAAAAAAAGAAGAAATAATGCAGCAGCAGGTTAGTATAACAATTAATTTTTTTCAAAGCCTTACAATTCTTAATTCTATAAATATAAATTGGATTAAATCTGACTATAAATTAACCATACGCCAAATTATATATGCATTGGTTGAAATATTTATTATGATACATTTGACAGATCCGACAGATTTGACTGGCATTTGTTGGCGCTACCACTATGTAAGTAGATTTATATTTGTTTTGTGTATCGCTTTTACTTTCCTTTACTTGTTCCGTCTCCTTTGTCAGAGTAGAAAAAGAGACAGCGTAGGCCAACCAAATAATGTTACGCTGACAGCGTAGTTCAATCTGGCAAATTTTTTGCCATCAGTGCTGATTAGCCCGGACAGCGTAGGCTAACCAAATAATGTTAAGTTGACTGCGTAGTTCAGTTAAGTGAAAGTAAGTCCATCGGTGCAATTTAGCCCATAAGAAATGCACTTCGGATGGACATTACATTCACTGAACTGCACTACGCTGTCAACTTACCATTATTTGGTTGGTCTTCGCTGTACGGGCTCTCCTGCTTCGATTCTAATTTTCATTTAAAAATGACCGCTGACAGCTTTTGCAATAATTTTTTTTCTTCTTCAAAGTAGATGATTGGATAGTGAAAAAAGGAAAAAAATAGAGCTCAAATTTGTGCCACCCTAATAAAATAATGTGCATACCTTATATAGATATATATATATATATGTAGACATTGAATTCTAAGTGGGATACACATTTTCGTATTGTTCAGGGGGTGTCATTTCGAAATATAGGGAACAGGGAATAGAAGTTCTTTCGAAGCAAATTGGACAAGCCGTTGGAGCGGTATCAAGGCCTGATTAATTCAGCAAAAGACTGGGACAAGTTTCGAGCGTCGCGGAAAAAAAACGAACAGAACGCCCAATGTAACGTTTCCTAAAACGTTTAGCTCTATTTACTTTATTCACGAAGTTTCTTAAGTTTTTGTTTAAAAAATATATTGGTTTATTTCAAGTTTTTGTTCTATTACAAATACAAGAAAAATGATGTTTGTTTTCCACATAGATATATGTGAAAAATATATGTGATAGATTTTATATTAAGATTAAAAAATAAACGATCAGCGTTATGTATAAAGTCGTGCCTTTTTCTCTTTTGTGTATGCGCTGTATTTTTTATTTCAGGAATAAATCAGTCATCCTGAGCCGTGAAAAATCATATGATTTTTCACTTTGATCAAGCCGTGAAAAATTAAGCTCTAATCAGGCCTTAATTTTTAACGCTGATCAGGTCTTGATCTTTTACACTGATCAGGCCTAGATTTTTACCCTGATCAGACGGAAGTCAGGGATTGTGTTTCAAAAATGATCAGGACTTGATAAAAAATTCTGATCAAAGCTGGAAAAATAAATCAGGATGCCTGATCAGGTGTTTATTGTAGCTGGAGCAAGATTTCTACTCGGGTGAGTGCGTATGTATGGAAAGTCCATATAAGAAATGACAACCGCTCGAGGTGAGGCGGTGCTGGTCGTGTCCTGGGTTGATAAGTGAGCGACGACCTTCATTTTTCTGCACAAGCGCGATTGATTAATGATTTTGCTTTTTACGCGACGGCGTCAAAAGCAAAGTCTTTTGACTCGATTTTTCTCAATTCTGCAAGTGCACAAGTGTATCGATGTCTAGAGTCGAACAGCGCGAGGCGTTTTTTTCATACACGTGTAAGTTCACGATCGGCGCATCCATGCAGACCAATGAACTTTTAGGAGAACAGCCCCAATCTCGAAGCGCATTGAGAGGAAAAATAATCGTCAGATTTCTGAATGCAATCGCGATAGCAGCGACATTCCGAGCGGAGTGAATGTATCGACGCGTGCAGCCACGCGCTCCTAGCGTGAAGAATGCGAGGAAATATTATTTCCATATCTCGCAAATGTGTACACGAACAAAAGTGCATCCGGAAATCAATGGCTTCGAAACGTTCGCGGACTTACGTAGAAAAAATGATCGTCACGATACTTCGAGTAGAGCATTTCTCGGCAGAGAAGAAAGATTGCGCACGGATGAATATATTTCAATTACAATGTGGCCAAGAAAAGAGATTTTCAGTAGAGCAACAAGCGCGGCGTATATACTCTTGCTCGGGGAAAACGCTGCAGTGATGAAACTCGAGTGTCCGAAAGTGTCCAAGTTAGGAGAACCGGTGAAATTGAAAAATCTATACATCTGAAAACATGTTGACGCTCGGGATTGGCGTTCTGTTCGTAATCGCGGCACGTTTGTGCGTCGTGGCTCAGTTTTTCGGTACGTGCAATATGGAAACGAATTTCGTCAAGCCCCCCCGGGATTTTCGGCTCTTCCAGGCGACACGCGCGCTCCGCGATCCCGGGGTTTCCCCACACGATTCTCGGCCAACTTCACACTTTGCTGTGAAACAAAAAGCGGGAAGAGAAAAATATTTGAAAAATACGGAATATGTGATTGCTTCTAAAGACAAAGAATTACTTCCGAAACAGTTGTAGAGGGATATGAATTTTTAAATGAAAAAAAAAAAAAAAATAAAAAAAAAAAACAAAAACGATTTTGATCAGGGCCAATAAAAAATTAAATAAAAAGGTAAGGTCGGAGAAATAATGTCAATAGTCAAAAAAGCGGGTTGAGAAATATATTTGGGCGATAAAGAAAACTTAATTGCGTTAAAACAGGAAGAACTTTTTTCAAACGAATTCGTGTGGATAATTATATGAAAAATAAAAGACAAAGCATTCGAAAAGGGCGAATAAAAAAAATCGGATGAAAAACGTGACGAACAAAGATTTTAAATAGCCGGTGAGCGGCGCGCTGTCCTTCAACGGCGAAAGACTAATGGAATTTTTTTTCTCGCACATGCTAATTCCATTCCAACTTGCCCCTTGTTTCCCTATTCATTTTCTTCCCACATAACTTTTCTTTTTCGTCTATTTCGTGCCATTTTTGAACTTACACAATTATATTTGGTACAATGAAATTCAACAACATTTCTTTCGCTTGAAATGATTTGTCTGTTATTCTTTCTCATCAGTTACAAATTATTCGAAAAAATCGAAACGTCACTCGAAATAAAAAAAATCGGCCGATCACCCGTCCAATTGAAACGAGTTTCGAGAAAGTTGCACCGTAAATAAATGGAAAATTAAAACCCCGTAAAATCCGAACCGTTCCGAGGAAGTTATCCAAAAAAAATCAAATTTACGGCCCAAAAACGACCTGTCGGTAAAAATGATTTGAAAAATCGGCACAATATTCCAGGGATTAGCATTCGATTAAAACTGTCGGTCAAGTGACGTTCACTAATTCAGGAAATAAGCCTAACCCAATTATCGCTGAATTGGGAAACTCCTCAACAGGATTTCGAAGAATTGACAAAAAGCAACAAAGTTACCTGTGCGATAATTTTTCAGCCTGCGACATACCGAAAAACGTAATGCTGGTGACCCCCTGCAACGAGAGTAACGCGATAATTACTGAAGCCAAAATGGAAGTGTATCTTGACGAGAATTCGATTTCGTTTTGTCAGAAACGATCTGACGGCATGACGGATCATCGCAAGTTCCGAGCTGACCAAGTGAAAGTTGTTCTCAGGGGTAAATACAATGATCGACAAGGGGCAGGGAGGGGGGTGGGGGTAAATTATTCCTCACGGACTTTTGCTCGTTAGGATATTTGGAAACGCCCGGGGGAAATGGAAATGGAAGTCGTGAGGATCCGCGGCAAGTCGGTACAACGTTAGAGAAAATAATCGAGCATTTTGATGGCAGCATGTCCGGAACACTCGCCTATGACCGAACAACGCTGGTACGTGCCTCAATTATTAATCAATAGATCTTTTATTATTGTTATTCTCGACCAAATCGTCCATTTTTCAACACAGGTATGTCATTTTGCGCGTAGATGCCCCGGATGGGGGTTTCAATTAAAATGTAGCAAAGTTTCGAAAATACATTTTTAAAGGCTTTATCCCCTAAACGCAAAATGGGGGCGGAATATTTTTCTGACACGCGCCCCATCGAGTGGGGGCTCATTGGGCAGGTCTTTTAAAATAAACGCTGCGGCTAGCCGTCCGGTTATCGGATGAATAAGCGTATTCTATTCGTCCGGATAGCGACTCAGTTCACGTCGTATTTCCACGTATATATTATTGTGATTCATGTCAGCTAGTATTCGGACGAATAACTGGATTTCTGAATAATTCTAGCCGGACGAATTGTCCGAATAGTAAATGTTAAATTGTTAAACAATCTATCTGGACGAATAATTTACACGTATTCGTCCGAATAATTTTTTATAAGTTGTTTGGGCAAACCCAAACAAACCCAAACAAACCCAAACAAACCCAAACAAACACAAACAAAATTATAAAGATTCTATTCTATCCGCTATCCGGACGAATAACATACGCTTATTCGTCCGATATCCGGACGGAGAGACACTCCGTAAAATAAAATTGCGCTTTCACTTGACATTCTTCATTTTTAAACCCTGGCACAAAAGTGACGCGCGATGTGTCCCCGCTCCCCTCTAATTTTTCAACCGTTGAATTTAAATATCTGAAAAAAATTCTTTGCACTAGCAATCGATTTGAACTCTTGATCAGAATTATTTTGGTCCAGTTACATTGAAACATTCAGATCGATACGGAGAAGCAAGTTATCGCTGAGTTGACTCGATGGAAAGTCCATAAGAGGACTGCACAAATAACCTTGTCGCGTGTTGTTCGAAGCCACGTTAATAAAATATGAAATATCGAACAAAGCCCCCCCTCCGCCCCCTCTTCACCGCGCCTGCACTATTGGAGTATTACGATCGCCGACTATTGAAGGAACTCACAATGACTATGCAACATATGTTTGCGATACAACAGACGTTGTACTAAGGCTCGTGGGTGTCCCAAGCGGAATAAAAAATGTAGTGCCTTTGAAAATTAAGAAAGTACCAAAAATGAAATTTAATTCCATTTTTTTTAAATGACTAACTTCATAAATCAGTCATATCATAACCATGCAATTTTCATAAATCATCCACAGCACAATCTTTCCAACGAAATATTGGCAATACATCTATAAACGTGTTAAGGGAGTGGTCTATACACCAGTGGTGTTAAGGGAGTGGTCTATACACCACTCTAAAATGTTCGTAAAATCGTTTTTTTTTTTTCGAAACGCTATAAAAAATCCGCTGAACCTTTAAAAATATGATGCACATTCGGTTATGTTCGGTAGGTAAAAAAGTTACCGACTAAAAATAGTTTTATTTTCTACAAATAGGTGGCATTAGTTTACGGAAAAAAATTAATCAGCTGTATCGTCTATGAAACCCTTTACTTCAAACGAGTTTTTCTCGAAGCCATGTTTTTAAAATCGGCACGCAGTAGAACTCGAACAATTTTCGTTCAAACGACTTGAAATTCAACTGTAGCTTCTTGGATCACTTTGAAAATTGTAAAAAATATATCACCTTTTATATAAAAATGATCTTTGAAAAAACGAAGTCTTTTAAAAAACTGATCTGTATTTTTTCATTATACAGAAATGTATATTTCTGTATATGTATATTTGAATATAATGAAATTATATTCAATAATGTATAATGAAATATATGTATATGTATATTTCATTATACATTATTCATTATACCCTTCCCTTCCCATACTTGACTGCTAAAACTAATACAATTAACGAAAATATTTCCCGATACCAGGATTAAATTTAAGGGGTTACCCCCACTTGTAGCGCAAAAAAAGGCCTTTTCATGAATTTTTTTAAAGAAAACTACAAAACTTTTTTAATCGATCAATATACCATCTTAAAGAACACATCTTGAAGAACATTCAGTAATTTTTTTATTGAAAAATATTACATTGTTTAGTGGCAAATGGCCGTCAATGCTTTCATATCCACGGTTTGCGGTGACCAACATTGCGGCGAAGTGGATCATCTGAAAAAAAAAATGCGGATGGATTTAGTCAAATATAAGTATAAACTAGTCTTTAATCGAAGGATTTGAAAAAATATTCATTTTTCACAAAATGGCGGACAGTCAAAGTTCATGGTTCGATTTTAACGAAAAAAAACGGCCGTTTTTTGGCTATAAAACGGTCATTTTTTTTTCGAAAAAAAAAATCGAACGATTAAAAACTACATTTTTATGTATTAAATAAGCCTGCAAAATTTCAAGAAGATCGGTTCATTAGTGTTCGAGTAATCTTGGTCACCGACTTCAGAAATGCCATTTTGAGAAAAACGCGTTTAAAGTTTCAATTTCCGGTCGTTTACACAACGGATTCTTCTCTTTCAACGCTCATATCTCAGTCAATTTTGTTCGGATCGACTTGAAATTTTCAGGACATATTCTCAGATACTTAAACTTCAAAAAAATGCAATAAAAAAAAAACAATTTTTTCAAAATCGCAAGTGGGGGTAACCCTTTAAGACGGTTCTAATACGTGCCGCCCCCCATGCAAATTTATGTATGTAAAATATATGCAGAAAATATATGCTACATATATATGGGTCATTCCATGTCAAATCGACAAATTTTTTACCTGACCCCCTTTGATTTCGCTGAAAATTTTCTATCTTTTTCTACCCCCCGAAAGTTATTTTTCAGAATTTTTTCAAATTTTTTTTCCCGACTCAAAAAAAGTTATGAATTTTTTAAAAAAACCGCTCTTTTATTTTTAAATTGCCAGAACTTTTTCAAAAATTGACCGTTTGGGAACTTTTTTTTTTCAAAATTTTTGTTTTGAAATGTAGTTTTCGAAAAAAAATATGAAAAAATTTTCAGAATCCCAGATATATGAAATATTTTAGTTTTTTTGAAAAAACCGTAATTTTCTCAAAGTCCGACCGTTTTTTTTTTGTTTTTTTTTTGCTCTAAAAATACTTCAACTAATTCTGCAATGATCCCCGTTAATCAAAAGATGTGACGACAATCGCTTCTAATTTTTTTTCTTGATTATAAAAAAATTTTTGTTGAATTTTTTCTGATTTTATATAACTTTGTTATGAAATTTTTTTTATTTCCTCGTGAAACCTCAAAAGTTGAAAAATAAAATTTTATTGGAGAATTTCAAGTGATTATCGTCCAAGAAATTGTTATTTAAAAAAAAAAATAATTTTTTTCTCTCATTGACGTTATTTTTTTACTCTTATGGACGTTTTTTTTTGGTACTGAAATATGACAACTTCAAAAATACAATGGGTTTAAAAGTTACCTCCAGTTGATACAATGTGATAATTTAAGAGCTATCGATTGTCGGTAAAAAAGATATCATCTACATTTCATTTAAATAATATGGAGGTTATGTTTTCAGAATAATTACATTGTCGTTGTGTTCATCGTGTCACGTAGACTTACTATTGCTAAATAAAGTACCTGTTAAAGATGATGTTCAGGAAATAATGCAGTGCAGTCCAGTGTCGAGTTTATTAATTACACATGTATTCTTGAGACTTAGGAAACAAACGTATTATACAAAGAAGGTAGAACGATACGATGCGTGCTAATAAATACAAAACCGCGCATCAACGACACACTCAGGGCACACGCGTGCCAACGACGTAAAACAAAATTACGATGCGACGTATAGTGTCGCCATCTCTCGTTGTGCGTCTAGAACATTTGCTTCAACAGTACCTATTATTTATCATAAAGTGCTGTTAATTTATATTTTGTTAACGAGTGATTACAATGCCGAAGTTTTTTGATCGATGTTGCAATCCATTTAATTTGGAGAAGCATAGAAAAAAAATATCCCTGCGAAATTTACCGGAGCATTTAGCAATTCGATACAATTTGTCGACTGATGAGCGAATATGTAGTTCATGTTATAAAAAAATGCTTCAGCCCTCTGTTGACAATACTTCTGATGAAAGTTAAATAAAAGATAATATAATTTGAACACATACAAAAAAATGTTTTTAATTTATTTAAAGATGTTAAGAGACGGTGAATTTATTTAAGAGTATGAAAAGTCCTTTTTTTTTACTTTTTTGAAAAAAAATAACAATTTCTTGGACGATAATCACTTGAAATTCTCCAATAAAATTTTATTTTTCAACTTTTGAGGTTTCACGAGGAAATAAAAAAAATTTCATAACAAAGTTATATAAAAGCAGCAAAAATTCAACAAAAAATTTTTTATAGTCAAGAAAAAAAATTAGAAGCGATTGTCGTCACATCTTTTGATTAACGGGGATCATTGCAGAATTAGTTGAAGTATTTTTAGAGCAAAAAAAAAACAAAAAAAAAACGGTCGGACTTTGAGAAAATTACGGTTTTTTCAAAAAAACTAAAATATTTCATATATCTGGGATTCTGAAAATGTTTTCATATTTTTTTTCGAAAACTACATTTAAAAACAAAAATTTTGAAAAAAAAAAGTTCCCAAACGGTCAATTTTTGAAAAAGTTCTGGCAATTTAAAAATAAAAGAGCGGTTTTTTAAAAAAATTCATAACTTTTTTTGAGTCGGGAAAAAAAATTTGAAAAAATTCTGAAAAATAACTTTCGGGGGGTAGAAAAAGATAGAAAATTTTCAGCGAAATCAAAGGGGGTCAGGTAAAAAATTTGTCGATTTGACATGGAATGACCCATATATATATATATATATATATATATATATATATATATATATCGGTCGCATATATAGTGACGAAAAATAGAATAATACGTATATATATTCAGTATATATGCACCAAATATATGACGCGTATATGACCCATATATTTTCGATATATTTTTCTGATAAAAAAATAGATGCTACGTATAAACACTATATATGATGCATATATGAGGCATATACGACGCATATATTTTCGATATATTTTCAATCTATTTTTTTGTCAGAAAAATATATCAAAAATGTATGCGTCATATATGACTCATATATGTGTCATTTATGCGTCATATATGACGCATACATTTTTTATACATATTCCTGACAAGAAATATATGCTGTGTATAAACACTATTACAGTTAAACTGAATAAAACTTAAAACTTCAACTTAAAAAAACTTAACTTACAGTTAAAGTACACCATCACATATAAACACTATGTACAGATATACTATGCAAATCTGTATATATGTGGCATATATGTACCATTTATGCAGTATATATGTGGTATGTATGCAGTGCGTATGCAACATATATGCTAAATATATGTGGTATATATGCAGGGTAAATGCTACATATATCATTGATATATGTAGTATGAAAACGTTACGAAAATTAGAATTTGCCACACATATGCAACATATATTTTTCATATATGGCATACATTTCACATACATTACAACTATTAATAAAACAAATTTGCAGTATATTTTTGTGTATATAAATTTCCATGGGGGGCGGAGAGGCTGGGCTGGAAAACCGTAGTGCTATGGCGACACGTGCGTCGCCATTTTGTATTCTTTTGACAAAATTTTTTTTTCGCATACTTCAATACATACCTAATAAATCTATAAGTTCTTTCGAACATGTATTTTATTCCTTTCTTTTTCAGTCATTTCAATTTTAAGAATTTTCGAGTAAGTTTGAGTAATGTCAATTTTTGAGTAATTTTTGAGTTATTTCAATTTTGAAAAGCTTCTCACATATAGCTACGCGTACAGCGATAGAGGTTTCTTTAAAGTGTCGATATCAATAACTTTTCTTTTTTTTTTCGCGAGAAGGCAAAATATTAATAAGAATACTAACGGGCAAATATAACATTGCATCATACGATTCAATTAAAAAAATTAACTGAATCGAAAACAAAAGAATGAAGTTACTCACCGAAAAATAATAATTTTCACAAAAACACCAAAAAGTTCACAAATTGTACGTAATGAGTTTAGTCCATAAATAAGATAAGTCGTCGTAAAATCATAGCGTCCAGAATAAAATGCGGAGAAAAAATATTGGGATTATAACCTTTTCGTGAGTGCGTATGAAAAAACTATGAAAAAAGAAGCTATTTTGTTGTTTTTTGTATTTTTGTTTGGTAGAAATTGCCGAAGACGCCTTTCAAGGGCGGGGTAAAGTTAATCCGGCGAAAAAAGGGCATGTTTTTAAGATTTTTTTTTGGCGTAACGAATAGTGTTCTTTTATTGAAAAATTTACATATAATAAAGTAACATTTGAACAACATTCTCCTAAATTTGCATTGCAAAATATTCAAAATTGAGCGAGTGAAAATTAAACCCCGGAGGCGCCTCGAAAAAAGTTGGTTTGCGGTGTGCACCATAATTCGCAACAGAATCATCTGAAACAAAAAAATCAAAATGCATTTGTTAAAGGAGATGTTTCTCGAGGTAATGACGGGAGGATTTTTTTTTTCGATTTTTCGATTTTTCGTAGCACTTGGGAGCCAAAAACCCGATTTTCGCTAAAAAATCGTCTAATTTGTTGTTGAAAAATTAGTAATTATTAAAAAAAACAAAAAAGCTCTCGACGATACCTGGTGAATTATGTGAAGAAGTACTGTGCAACATTTCAAAGCGATTGGTTCAGTAGATTTTGAGTTATCGTGCATACGGACTTCAAATATGACAAGTCTCAGAAAAACGGTTTGAAAAACGCAGAAGAGTTTGGTCGCTTAGCGCTCATTGCACATAAGTTTGAGAACACTTCTCGATTGCATAAAAATCTGAGAAAATTCATGCATATTAAAGGTACTCAAAAGATTAATTTTGCATAATAATAATTCCAAAATGTTATTAACAAAATGATGAAAAAAAAAATTAGTCAACAAATTTCCCCGCAACCCAATTTTTTTTCGTGATTCGTTCATTTTTCTGAATACGTATGAATTTTTTCAAATTTTTCAATTATCTTTGAATTTTTAGAAATTCAAAATAAAACTCGATAATTTTCTTATACTTACTCAAAGTCGTCGATGCCAGGTCCGTAGAGCAAAAGGCTTCCATCAAGATGATCGAGAGCATCTTTTTGCGTTTGTCTACGCAAAACTCTTTCTTCTTTACTGTCGTGCGCCGCTTGCTCCTCTGCTCTACTAATTCGCAAATCATCAACTTGTCGGGCCCGGAACAGGCCCGTTTATCAAGAAATTTATTCGGGGTCGAAAAATACAATAGCGCGCCGCGCAGCTGCCGCCCAGGTATAAAACCCGGCATGGAGCAATAGACGCTCAAATACTCATAACTTCGTCAATTTTACTCCGATCGACTTGAAATTTTAACACAATATTCTTGATATATTATGCATTCATTTAAAAAATGAAAAAAAAAATGAAAAAAAAAATTGTTTAATACTTTACCCCGCCCTTAATATGAAAACACGTTGATAAATGCTATGGTCTTTCGTTCAACATTTCGTGATTTCGCTAGATCCTTCTATGATTTTTATAAAAATCCCAACAAATCGGTTCATTATTGGAAAATTGTTGTGCCCCCTTTTCCTTGGTGCTCCCGGCGGACCGCCGGTGCCGCCGTGTACTCGGTACGCCACTGAACCGATGTGATCATAATAAATAAACATTACTCGAATCACTTGGCCGGTTTTTTCATAATTCACACATCGCCATCGCACGTTCGTCACGCTTCATGAGCATCAATGTGTGATTCTTGGTAAAAAAAAGGCTAATCAACCAGAACGTGTCGATGTTTAAATAAATACAGCCTTGGCCAAAAGTATTAGGAACTCTGTGAATGTTCTATCCGGACGAAAAGTCGAATATCTCGGCGAAAGAGAAACGTAAACCAATTTACCGAACGGGGGTTTTGAAGCGGATAAAGCCAGCTTCATTTTTATTTGTTATTTGTTATTTTTGCGATTTTTTTTGTACCCGCTACGTCACTTCGAAAATGCCGCTTTTTCACGATGTTCGCACTTTGCAAAATCACGTGCTGGACTTTGAAAAAAAGTAATCTTACCATTTCGTGATATGATCTTTGAAAAGGACATGGTTAGCTTTAATTTCGTTAAAAAAAAAGGGTAGAAAAAAAAGT
Organism: Ophion obscuratus; assembly: GCA_964007375.1. Lineage (NCBI taxonomy): Eukaryota > Metazoa > Arthropoda > Insecta > Hymenoptera > Ichneumonidae > Ophion > Ophion obscuratus. The sequence goes on along the minus strand of OZ023314.1, from coordinate 1,416,792 downwards.
TGAAACATCGGAGTTGAATTTGTCGCGAAGCAAATTTTAATAAATTATTGTGAAAAAATCAGACGGTTGATCAGCTACAATTTTTGCAGGTGAATTCCGTATTAATCGAAGATTCGAACAAGAAGTTCTGTTTGTTGGGTCAAACGACAAAATTTTACGTAAAGTCATCATTTACGGTAAATTTTTGCGGAGTTTACGTTTGAGTGCGCGTATTTTAGGCCAACTTTCAACGTTCATATCACGGAAATGGTACGGTGGAGTGGCTTAAATTTTTTTATTTCAACGTGGTTAACGACATACTATCTCTTTCTCACAAAAAAATAGGAGGTTAAACGTTAGATGATTTTTCAATTATTTCTTCCGAACCACCTTAATTTTATATTTGATGATGCTTTACTTTAAAGCAATGGAAATAGTTTTATGTACTTTTTAAAACATCTGTATCATGTAGGCGTCCCTGATACTTTTGGCCAAGGCTGTATATACCTTTTCTTCTCTTAATATTTTCATTAAAGCATCTTTCAAAGTACCGGCAATAAATTAATGAGACTAATCGTCGACTATCAACCAAAAATAGCGATACAAAGAAATGTCCCGAGTAAAAATGAATATATATAATCATATATAATTGTATATTAATTGATCATATACAATTGTATACAAAAATTGGCCCGATAGAATTTTATATATTTGTATATAAACGTATACAATTGTATAGGTTTATATACAAATATATACAATTCTATCGGGCCAATTTTCATATACAATTGTATATGATCAATTAATATACAATTATATATGATTGACAAAAATTGGCCCGATAGAATTGTATATATTTGTATATAAACGTATACAATTGTATACGTTTATATGCAAATATATACAATTCTATCGGGCCAATTTTCGTATACAATTGTAAATGATCAATTAATATACAATTATATATGATTGTTTATCATTTTTATATAATTGTATCTAAGTATATACAATCATTTTTACTCGGGTCATATACAGTCATATACAATTGTATATACCGTAAATAAAATTATCACGTATATATACAATTATATATAACACTATATTGAATTATATATAACTGTATATAATATTATATCTAATTATACAACCCGTAAATGAAAGTTTCACGTATATATATAATTATATACAACACTATATTGAATTATATATAACTGTATATGATATTATATCTAATTATATAAACTCCGTATCAAAATAGTATCTCCATATATCATTATATACAGAACGATATATAATTTTGTCAAATCAAATTTGATGGAAGTACATTTATATCGGATTATATATACGAATGTATAGAGTTATATACAATTATATATAAACCTATATATAAATATATATGATTGTATATCATTTTTATATAATTGTATCTAAGTATATACAATTATTTTTACTCGGGGTTAGAGAAAAAATCTTTAAAAAATGTAGCGACTCCAAAATAACTAAATACAACTTTTTACCTCTCAGACTAAATATTCCAAACCTCATAGTTTTCAAGTTACGCCGCATTTAGGAAACCTGCCATTTTTCAAGAAAAAACTAAATTACTCTGTGAAAAATGCATTTTTTTCGAAACGAAACTAAAGTTAACGGTTTCGTTTTCAAAGATCATATAGCTAAAAGATGAGATAATTATTTTTCGAAGTGCAGCACGTGATTTTGCAAAGTGATAAAATCGTGAAAAACCGGAATTTAAAAAATGCCGTACCGGGTACAAAAAAAAATTCAAGAATAAAATAAAAACGGAAAATAAAGCTGGCATTGTCCGCTTTAAAATCCCGTTTGATAATCCGGTTTACGCAATTTTTTCGCCGAGATAATCGGTTTTTGGTCCGGTTAGAAAATTTACAAGTGCCTAATACTTTGGGCCAAGGCTGCATGTCTGTGCGTACACATTTCTACAGATTCATAAATAGTTCAGTCGAGATAGGTCTAAAATTCGATTAACCTGGAATGAATTCTGGGCTTCGATTTTCTTTTTTTATACTTAGGGGGGGGGGGGGGGTGGTTGGTAGTGTTAATCTCGATTTTCGGGAAAATCCCCTTGGTGCGTTTGCCGCCATCTTGATTTGAAGAGGGATTTTTTGTTTTTCGAATAACTCGCTTATTTTCAACCTTAGAGTGAAAATGATCATATCAAAAGTTGTGGGAAATGTAATTCCCCACAAGTTTGGTGATTATAGTTTTTACCCTAGGATCGATATTAATAGAGTTACACTGCAAATAAGGGTAAAAAATTCACCCCTAAATTAAGTATAAGTCCGAAAATATTGATCCTAGGGTAAAAATGGTACCAACCAAAGTTGAAGAAAATAAAATTTCCTACCCGATTACTTCTTACCATTTTTACGATAAACTTGATAATAAACGAAATAACTGAACATAAAAAAAAGTTCACCCCTAAATTAAGTATAAGTCCTAAAATATTGATCCGAGGGTAAAAATGCTAATAACCAAAGTTGGAGGAAATCAAATTTCCTATGTGATTATTTATTACCATTTTTACAATAAACTTGATAATAAACGAGATAAGTTAAAAAAAATGTTTTTTACCCCTTTTAGCAGTCTAACTCTATAAATATCGATCCTAGGGTAAAAATTATAATTACACAACTTGTGGAGAATTACATTTCCCACAACTTTGAATACAATCATTTTCACTCTAAGGTTGAAAATAAGCGAGTTATTCGAAAAACAAAAAAAAATCCCTCTTCAAATCAAGATGGCGGCAAACGCACCAGGGGGATTTTTCCGAAAATCGAGATTTACACTACCAACCACCCCCCCTAAGTATAAAAAAATAAAATCGAAGCCCGGAATTAATTCTAGGTGAAATCCTATTTCGACTGGACTAAAATATTAACCAAGTGGATATATAGAAATATGTAGATATGTGTTTATGGATATTAAGTGGACACCGTATGGGTGTATGTGTGTGGGTGCGATTTTTTGTAGAACTCCGCTGTCTCACAATCGGCTGAACTTCTGGTCCCTGAGGATTGCTACGTCAACTTATTGCTCACCTGGGAGACCAGGTATGGAAATAAAGAGAATTCGAGAAATCTCACATACTGGACAAATAAAATCCCCACCGGTGTAATTTCAATATTTTTGCTAATATGTCTTGAAAAAGATAAATAGAATAGGAATTAAGGCGTCACCCCCACTTGTAGCGCAAAAAAAGGCCTTTTTCATGAATTTTTTAAAATAAAACTACAAAACTTTTTTAATCGATCAATATACTATCTTAAAGAATACATCTTGAAGAACTTTCAGTAATTTTTTTATTGAAAAATATTACATTGTTTAGTGGCAAATGGCCGTCAATGAAATAATGTTTTTATATACACGGTTTGCGGTGACCAACATTGCGGCGAAGTGGATCATCTGAAAAAAAAAAAATGCGGATGGATTTAGTCAAATATAAGTATAAACTAGTCTTTAATCGAAGGATTTTTAAAAATATTCATTTTTCACAAAATGGCGGACAGTCAAAGTTAATGGTTCGATTTTAACGAAAAAAAACGGCCATTTTTTTCGAAAAAAAAATCGAACGATTAAGGAGTAAGGCCACTGTAACGGCCCCAAAAAAAAGGTTTTTTCACTAATTTTTTGCTCCCGAAATTGAAGGTATTTGAAAAAAAAACTTTTAATGGTGTTATCGGGCATACATTAAACTTTATTATAAAATTTTTTTACAGTAAAAAAAAACAAAATGGCGGTTCCACAGCTATCTTCCCGGGACATGTTTTGCTTCCAGGGCTCCGCGGCACGCAGCACCACTGGTGCACTTTTGAATCTAGAACAAAAAAAAAACCATTAATCTAGAGGGCTATAGCTAGAGAATGTCGATCGGATTTTAAAAAGTATCAATTTTTGTGGATTTGGCGTGCGTTTGAAAAAAAAAATTGTTTTTTGACGAAAAAAACGGCAAGTTTTTTGTTAATAAAAAATCAATAAATAAAGTTCTTGAAAATTCCGATCGACATTCTCAAGATAATGTAAATGTTCACATCTGGTTAAAATTTCAAGTAAAAAAAATGAAAATTGTTCGAGTTATGCTGCGTGCCATTTTGAAAAACCATGTTTCGAGAAAAACGCGTTTAAAGTTTTGCGAATAGTTTTTTATTGGAAAAAATTAAAAAAAGAAGTTAAAAGGATTTAAACTATTTTCAAACTAGAGGGTTTAAACTATTTTTTAAGCCAATAAAAAAAAATCGATTTTTCAAAAAATTTACAGTGGCCTTACTCCTTAAAGACTACATTTTTATGTATTAAATAAGCTTGCAAAATTTCAAGAAGATCGGTTCATTACTGTTCGAGTAATCTTGGTGACCGACTTCAGAAATGCCATTTTGAGAAAAACGCGTTTAAAGTTTCAATTTCCGGTCGTTTACACAACGGATTCTTCTCTTTCAACGCTCATATCTCAGTCAATTTTGTTCGGATCGACTTGAAATTTTCAGGACATATTCTCAGATACTTATACTTCAAAAAAATGCAATAAAAAAAATCGATTTTTTCAAAATCGCAAGTGGGGGTAACCCCTTAAGGCCTTATATGCGTTTGTATGGTCGGAAAGCAAGGGTTGGTTTGGGACTTAAAAAAAATACTAATAATGCAATAAAAATGTGGTTTAGAGGGCTTACTTTAAATATCTGTAGATACTCGAATCAATTTATATTTTCCAAAAAGATAAAAAGTACACACGATTATTACAAAATATTTATTTTCCCAACTTCGGCACCATTGTGAAAAAAGGTCGCATTTTCGTCGAAAAAAACAGCCTTAATTTGTTTATAAAAACGGTAATTGTTAACGGATCGTAAAAATCGTGTGTACTTCGGTAGAAAAACTATCCAAGAAGCCACAGTAGCAATTTGAGGTCAATCGATTGAAAATTGTGGGAGCTATAATAATGAACGATAAAAAAATGGATGTTTTGAAAATCCGGGTGGTATGGAACCTCTCGATAAGAATAAAAACGGGCCTTCCAATTACGCCGCGTGTTCGTAGGCCGGGCGAGGATGGAGCAGGGACGGGCCCCAAAGCGGTGTACACGGATGAAATTCCGAGCACAGTTCGCCGATTGGCAGAGTCCTGCGTGCAGCGTGAGATTTGTCCGAAAATCCGTTCGAGCGAATTGACAAACGGGAGCGAAACGTCACTGGGAAGATTCAAAAGAAAGGTTAAAAAGGTAAATGTTTCAATTATTGAACAGCTAAGGATCTGGAGGATTGAATTCGGTGAGAAACAAATATAAAATCAAGAAAAAACCATCGCTTTCGTGTTCAAATGATACTTTGATATTTTTACTTTCGAAAAATCATCCTTTCAATTATTTTTAAATAATTTCAAATGAAAAAAAAAGAATAACAATGTGAAGCATGCAAATGTCCCAATTATTGAACACTGGAAGTGCTTATGTCCCTAATATTAAACATGACCCAGTTATTGAACACTCTCGAGAATTCTTTTTCCGTTCTGAAAATATTACTTTGGGTGCAATATTAAGAAATAAAAGCAAAATCAAACACTTGAATAATCTTTTATTAATCATGTAAAAATACAAAAATATATATTTAGTCTCTTTTGACAGGTTTTTGGTTAATTCACATTTGGTTTATTTTTGCTTTTCAGCTCGAACTTTATTTTATTTTTATTTTCAGCTTCCTCGTTTTTATGTTCTGTTTTTCTTTGATTTTGTCGCAGCTTGGCTCCCTAAAATATATCGGAGAGCAAAAAATATTGAACATTACATTCGTATTTTTAGGTTACATTTAGGTTATATCGTCTTTTTACGTTTCTTTTTATGTTTATTGCACGAAAATACAAATAAAAAATATATTTGACGAGCTTAGAGTTATTATTAAAAGAACAAAGGTAAGTTTATTCAGGAACTTACAGTTTTTGTTTGAATAAATCCGCTTCGCACGATCTGTCACACGTTAACTGTCCCGATGTTTTGATGGATTTAATGACGCCATCTTGGAGAATTCTAGTGTTCAATAATCGGGACACACTGCATTTTCGATGTTCCAATGATCGAACACCGTATTTTTTAAGGCATTATCCCCACTTGTAACGCAAAAAAAGGCCTTTTTCATGAATTTTTTTAAAGAAAACTACAAAACTTTTTTAATCGATCAATATACCATCTTAAAGAACACATCTTGAAGAACTTTCAGTAATTTTTTTTATTGAAAAATATTACATTGTTTAGTGGCAAATGGCCGTCAATGAAATAATGTTTTTATATACACGGTTTGCGGTGACCAACGTTGCGGCGAAGTGGATCATCTGAAAAAAAAAATGCGGATGGATTTAGTCAAATATAAGTATAAACTAGTCTTTAATCGAAGGATTTTAAAAAATATTCATTTTTCACAAAATGACGGACAGTCAAAGTTAATGGTTCGATTTTAACGAAAAAAAACGGCCGTTTTTTTGGTTATAAAACGGCCATTTTTTTTGAAAAAAAAAAATCGAACCATTAAAGACTACATTTTTATGTATTAAATAAGCCTGCAAAATTTCAAGAAGATCGGTTCATTAGTGTTCGAGTAATCTTGGTCACCGACTTCAGAAATGCCATTTTGAGAAAAACGCGTTTAAGGGCGGGGTAAAGTTAATTTGGCGAAAAAAGGCATGTTTTTAAGATTTTTTTTTGGCGTAACGAATAGTGTTCGTTTATTGAAAAATGTACATATAATAAAGTAACATTTGAACAACATTTTCCTAAATTTGCATTGCAAAATATTCAAAATTGAGCGAGTGAAAATTAAACCCCGGAGGCGCCTCGAAAAAAAGTTGGTTTGCGGTGTGCACCGTAACTCGCAACAGAATCATCTGAAACAAAAAAATCAAAATGCATTTGTTAAAGGAGATGTTTCTCGAGGTAATGACGGGAGGATTTTTTTTTTCGATTTTTCGATTTTTCGTAGCACTTGGGAGCCAAAAACCCGATTTTCGCTAAAAAAAATCGGCTAATTTGTTGTTGAAAAATTAGTAATTATTAAAAAAAACAAAAAAGCTCTCAACAATACCTGGTGAATTATGTGAAGAAGTACTGTGCAAAATTTCAAAGCGATTGGTTCAGTAGATTTTGAGTTACCGTGCACACGGACTTCAAATATGACAAGTCTCAGAAAAACGGTTTGAAAAACGCAGAAGAGTTTGGTCGCTTAGCGCTCATTGCACATAAGTTTGAGAACACTTCTCGATTGCATAAAAATCTGAGAAAATTCATGCGTATTAAAGGTACTCAAAAGATTAATTTTGCATAATAATAATTCCAAAATGTTATTAACAAAATGATGAAAAAAAAAATTAGTCAACAAATTTCCCCGCAACCCAATTTTTTTTCGTGATTCGTTCATTTTTCTGAATACGTATGAATTTTTTCAGATTTTTCAATTATCTTTGAATTTTTAGAAATTCAAAATAAAACTCGATAATTTTCTTATACTCACTCAAAGTCGTCGATGCCAGGTCCGTAGAGCAAAAGGCTTCCATCAAGATGATCGAGAGCATCTTTTTGCGTTTGTCTACGCAAAACTCTTTCTTCTTTACTGTCGTGCACCGCTTGCTCCTCTGCTCTACTAATTCGCAAATCGTCAACTTGTCGGGCCCGGAACAGGCCCGTTTATCAAGAAATTTATTCGGGGTCGAAAAATACAATAGCGCGCCGCGCAGCTGCCGCCCAGGTATAAAACCTGGCATGGAGCAATAGACGCTCAAATACTCATAACTTCGTCAATTTTACTCCGATCGACTTGAAATTTTAACACAATATTCTTGATATATTATGCATTCATTTAAAAAATTAAAAAAAATGAAAAAAACATTTAAATACTTTACCCCGCCCTTAAAGTTTCAATTTCCGGTCGTTTACACAACGGATTCTTCTCTTTCAACGCTCATATCTCAGTCAATTTTGTTCGGATCGACTTGAAATTTTCAGGACATATTCTCAGATACTTATACTTCAAAAAAAAAAAAATGCAATAAAAAAAAATCGATTTTTTCACAATCGCAAGTGGGGTAACCCCTTAACATATAATTAATTAAATTTTTTTTTTCGAAATTGTTATTTGTAAGAATTTTTCTGAGGAACCTGAAACGCCTTTACTTTTTGAGATGCGACAGTTTTTGAATTTTTTATGTCCTTACGCATGAAGCGGCGCGTCTTAGCAAAAACGATAACCAGTTACCACGAGACGTCAAATCCGGTCACCGTTGCTGATTAAATAATTTTGTTCTCTATTAATTGAAGTTTTTTTTGTACAAGCTAAAATTTCGATAGCTAAAAGTTCCATATTTGTAATGAAATTTTTATAAATAAGTAAATGCATGCAGGCGAATGAGAAATAACAAAAACACATGATAGTGTTCAATAATTGGGAACTGTTTAATAATTGGGACATTTACCTTACGTTTTGTTTTTTCTGGGCTTCTGTCAATTTAATTAATCACTTTATGAATTTTTTTTGTTTTTTTTTTTTTTCGTAAAAACATCGGAACAAAAAATTCGTCGTATGGTCAATTCTGGGAGCGAAATCAATGAATGAGGGAGCAGAGTGCAATTTTCTCAACTTGTTCAATTTTATTTTGTACAATAATATTTTGCAACTTTTCTTTCGTACGAAATTATTTGACCGATATCCTTCCTTTTCAGTCACGAATCATTCTTATAATCAAAATTTGAAAAGGCAAAAAAACGGATTTAGACATTTGTTTGGGCGATACAGAAAACTCGATTGCGATTCAAGAGGACGAATTATTTTCAAAAGAATTGTAAAGGAAAATTATTTTTAAAAAGAATTCAAAAATGGCGAATAAAGAAATTAAATGAAAAAGGCAAGAGCGAAAAAAGTATTTAAATAGACGATTAAAAGCGAACGCCTCTTATGGAATTTTTATTTTTGCACATTTTAATTCCGTTCCAATTCGTTTTTTCCCCCCTGTCGTTTTTTTTTCGTCGAAACGAAGAGGAAAAAATGCTCGCATCGTGAGTTGCGGAAGCGAAATAAATGAATGAAAGAGTAGAGTGCAATTTTCTCAATTAGCACTATTCTATTTTGTACGAGAAAATTCAGAAATATTTATTTTGTACGAAATTATTTGACCATGCTTCCCCTTTTAGTACAGTCGGGCTGTATTTTGGAATCGGAAAAAAATTAGAAGAAGGCTCGTTTTTTGACAAGTTATTTTGTACGTGCCGTGGATGCTAAATCCAAGTTTGCCTTAAAATCGGGTTTTTTTCAGGGATGTAGGGTGAAAAAGTAAGGTGAAATTTTGAACAATCAGTTTTAATTCGATAACTCTTTCGGAAAAATTCATACAATTTTGGTTCAAATAGGAACTTTGTAGCCTTTGAAAAGACGCGTCGATAGAGTATTTGATCATCCCTCTCCAATAATATCTTCACCCCCAAAAAGATTGTTGAAGTATAAAAAAAAAATTGTTTATCGAATAACCCAAAAACAATGGATTTTTCGGGTATGGTTTAAATCTACGAAATGTAGAGAATAATTTTCTCTAAATAATCGTTTCTATGGACCACCCTTGTATTTTGCTTTTTCCAACCCCTCTCGGGGGTTGAAAATTCAAAATGAAATTCTGCGAAAACTATTGACAGAAAATGAAGAGATACGAGTTTGGCGCCGTGGACAAAAACGTACCTGAGGATTCAAACTACAAATTGTTCCCCGGCGGCGAATTCGTGCGGTCAACAGTTTTCGCAGAATTTCATTTTGAATTTTCAACCCCCGAGAGGGGTTGGAAAATCAAAATTCAAGGGTGGTCCATAGAAACGAAAATATAGAGAAAATTATTCTCTACATTTCGTACATTTAAACCATACCCGAAAAATCAATAGTTTTTGAGTTATTCAATAACCCATTTTTTTTTTGTAATTCAACAATCTTTTTGTGGTTAAAGATATTATCGGAGACCGATTCTCCATCCATTTGATTCTCCATCCATTTGAAATCTTTGAGAATTTACATTGTGAGGATATGTTTCTGGAAAATCCAAACCCCCTTAAAATCCACGCGCTTTTCACCATTTCCGTAAGCTTTTATCCGAACACACCTCGCTCTCCATTACCACACCAAAAGTTCGTCGGTTTTTCACCAAAAGTACAAAATTCACGGCGCAAAAAGACTACACCCAAAAAGGATTTGAAAAATTGCCATAAAATTCTGGGCACTAACATTCGATTAGAACTTTTCATGAAAATTATTTCGATCATGTGTAGTCGATGAATTTAGGAGATACGAGCATCCGATCTACGAATTAAACAAATTAAGTTTTCAAACGTTCCTATCACATCTTCATTAAGGGCTCTCCTTACTTTAAACGCTAAAAAAGGCTATTTTCATGCATTTCTTATATACGGTATACTATAGATATTGATATAAAAGTTTTTACACTAAATACACTTTGAAAATACATTAAAGAATTTTTTTTATTTATTTAAGTCACTATTTATGGGCGAAAATGGTAGTTAAAAAATGTCCCGAAAAAATTGTAGTTCTGTGCTGTTGATGAAATCGCGGAGATGGATCATCCGAAGCAAAAAAATCAAACGGCTTTAGATGTTAATGGATCATATCATACGATTTTTGGTATATGCAAAAACATTTTTCGAAAAAACGAAAAAAAGAAACTTGTTCTCGGCGAAAAAAAGTGAATATCAAATTTTTAAAAATCCTTGGTACGCGCTATAGCTATAGCCGTAAAGACTATGTGGTGGAAATTTCATAAGGATCGGTTCAGTAGTTACGAGGATTTTATCAACAAGCCGTCGAAAAAATTTGCTTCGAGACAAACGTGTTTAAAGTTTGGTCGGGTTAAATAAATACATCAAAATTTGTTTTAAATGGATTTCGAAAGTGTATTTATTAAGTGTAACAACGTTTATATCAATATCTATAATATAAACCTATAAAAAAAAATCATGCAAATAACCTTTTTTTTAGCGTCTAAAGTGAGAAAGCCCCCTTAAAGTGTTCCTTCCGCGGAGTGCCGTATTTTGTGGGGCCATAAGGGCGGGGTAAAGTATTTAATTTTTTTTTTCATTTTTTAAATGAATGCATAATATATCAAGAATATTGTGTTAAAATTTCAAGTCGATCGGAGTAAAATTGACGATGTTATGAGTATTTGAGCGTCTATTGCTCCATGCCGTTCTCTTCTCTTCTGCGTTTTTCAAACCGTTTTTCTGAGACTTGTCATATTTGAAGTCCGTGTGCAGGATAACTCAAAATCTACTGGACCAATCGCTTTGAAATTTTGCACAGTACTTCTTCACATAATTCACCAGGTATTGTCGAGAGCTCTTTTGTTTTTTTTCAAATAATTACTAATTTTTCAACAACAAATTAGCCGATTTTTTTAGCGAAAATCGGGTTTTTGGCTCCCAAGTGCTACGAAAAATCGAAAAATCGAAAAAAAAAATCCTCCCGTCATTACCTCGAGAAACATCTCCTTTAACAAATGCATTTTGATTTTTTTGTTTCAAATGATTCTGTTGCGAGTTACGGTGCACACCGCAAACCAACTTTTTTTCGAGGCGCCTCCGGGGTTTAATTTTCACTCGCTCAATTTTGAATATTTTGCAATGCAAATTTAGGAGAATGTTGTTCAAATGTTACTTTATTATATGTAAATTTTTCAATAAACGAACACTATTCGTTACGCCAAAAAAAAATCTTAAAAACATGCCTTTTTTTCGCCGAATTAACTTTACCCCGCCGATAAGCAGGGCCCTTCTGCACGTACTAAGAGCCAATACCGAGACGTTTGCTATTGTTACAGCCACGTGCCTCGTTTAAGGAATGGGTGCTGAGATTAATCTTAGACCGCTTCTGGCACGTGAGGAAAAGGAGAGCCTTCACATTGCCGAAACTTAAGATGAACTCAAAAACTGATGCGTGGCTGAACGAATACCACATAAAGGAGTTCGTGGCATGCGGTGGAAAATTACTGTGAGCAATGCAATTTTTTTTTTTACTCAACGCGTCTTCGTCTCGACTCTCGTGATTTTTTTATTATTTCGTTTTATTTTATGTTTTATTTGTGACGCTTTTTTGGGGTTCCGTACCCAAAGGGCAAATCGAAACCCTATTTATGACACTCTGCCGTCTGTCCGCCTGTATTTCACGGGTCTTTAGATCGTAAACGAAATGAGTTGCAGACCTGAAACTTGGATATTTTTCGTAGAATTTTGACCCAACAGAGAATATTGAATTGGAAATTCAATAAAATTATTTTTCATCGCGGTCCCGTACACGGAAAAGGAGCACAAAAAATGTCTTACCCTGGCATGTGGGGTGTCATTTTTCAAAGCTCATTTAGCAGAGTACGAATATATTTGTTTTTAGTTTTTTATCTTCAAAAATAAAGAAACAGCGGACCGTCAAAGTTGTCAGTTTCGGAAAATTTGGAATTTCTGTATATTATGTACTATATACTGTATTTAACGGAGACTTTGTCCTTGGAGTGCCATATTTCAGGTGTTTACATTTTATTTTTTTTAAAGGAAACGAGTAAAGCTTTTCGAGTGCGGTTTTTTCTTGCGTTTATTCATGATATACAGAACGTTAAAAAAATTTTTTTTGAAAAAAAAACCAAAATGGCGGCCGTTGCAGCTCCGCGAAAACAGATCCTCAAATCGCGGGAGGTAAACGGCTGACATCACTGCCCCCTCTTTGCTGATCTGAAACACAAATTCAAAGCATATTATCAATCTGTGACCCTTTGGTCATGGAATGACGGATGGGTTTTTCGTTTAGTACAAATTTCGGAAAATGGCGGCAATTAAAAAAAAATCGAATTTTCGCGTTTTTGTTCGCATAAAAAGATAAATAATAAATGCAAAAATGTATCTATCGAAAAAACGATCCGTCATTCCGTGAAGACATATTTTCTGAGTATGCTCTCCAAATTTCAGGTCGATATGTTAATTACAGCGGTCAGGAGAATGTCAGCCATTTTTAAAAACGTGTTTTCGAGAAAAACGCGTTTAAAGTTTTGTAACGTGTTGACACAAATGTGTTTATAATTACCGCTAATCGGCAATGCCTGGTCCAGCCCCCTGACACAGCCGCCTAAACCTGGCTCACGGATTGCCCGTATTTTGTATTGCTGAATTGCGCCACATGTAGCGCCACTAGTCCTCTGGACGGATACTATATATATTGCAGCGCGGCGAGCAAATATATTGAGTGCGAACGGTGCAAAAATTATAATTTTTATTTCACTAATTATTATCGTTAATTATATTACATGTTCAATAATTATGGAGTGGGAATTTATCATGAGTGGATTTTGACATGTATTTAAATTATATTACTGCATGCACGTGTAAATAAAAATGAGAAACGAACACAATTTTTTTCCATAAATATTTATATTTGTTGAAAATAAATATTTAAAAGTTGTATCTTTAAATATACATATCCGGGTTTGACGAGTACCCTGAGGTACAACTCGGTACTATGCACTTCGGCATAATGCATACAAAAATTGTTGCAATTCTCAGTCCGTCAGTGATGTGAATGCGATATAGAAAAAAAATATCACTCCCGAACCTCCCGAATTACTCACTGGAAATTTATTTATTTATATAAACGCTACAGACGATATAGACTCACAAAAAAAGACGTAAATAAACGGTTGCGTATCAGAAATATTGAAATGTCAAATCGTGTTTATAACCTCTGAGCACGCATGCGCAAAGCAAGTAGTCCAGACGATTAGTGGCGCCGCGAAGCGACCGATAACGAAACTTCCAAACCCGGATAAAACGCGAAGCATTTATCCTTATAGGAATGATACCCAGTGTCAGGGGGCTGGCCTGGTCCATAGAGGCATCCCTCCTCTTCTTCTAGCTGCTCATGTTGAGCCGCTTACATCTCCCGCTGCTCGATCCGGGACAAAGTCTCCCTTAAACAACTAAAAACAATATTGAAGCTAATTTTCCATATGTACGGAACCCCAATAGTGCGAGGTCCGACTCCCACTTGACCGAGTTTTTTTTTTCTTTATTTTCCTTTTCATTGACAAATTAATGATCGTTCGTCGTATTCGCAGTTTCACCACGAGTTTTCTCGACACATTGAACTGCGAAAAAAGCTTCATTCGTAGGGGGAACAATTACACCTTTGACATGGCATTCCGGGTCATGGAGTTATCGGTGAAATATAAGAAAACCAAGGTAATGGAATCATCGTGCGCAATGCGAAAAATCGATACTTTTCAGGAATAGATTTATTTTCGAGCGTTGAATAACTAAATGATTCAGAAAAACATCCATCGTGGGTTGATTATTGGTACTTTGGCAAAGAATATTTTTTTTGAACGAATTAAACGACGAATTGTTTGTGCTCGTGTACGTTGGTCTGCGCGACAATTAGCCCTTGACTCGAAGGGTTTGAAAAGTCCGAGAAAATTCTCGTAATCGTATTTTTTGTATCTCGTGAGTGTATTTTTTTTTTGTATTTTTAAAAATTCTCAAAAGATTCTCATAAAGCAAGTGTGTCGAGGCAAAATTGGCAAATATTTTTTGCGGGACTGGTTAAGGGGTGAGATGCAGTCAGAGGCGTGGAAAAAACGAGCATTTTCGATAATTTTTTTTTTATAGTAATTAAGTTTGTTTTACAAAAGTGGTTACACAGACTTTTTATGTTATGATTTAACTTGACTTGTACAAATTTTCAAAGAAAAATATTGATTATTTATAAAAACATCGCCATCTTAGTCGGACCCCCTTCGGCATGTAGTGCTTTGCGGTGACCATCATAAAATTTTACTGGATCATCTGGAATCAAAAAACCAAAAAAATCATTAGTTCAACAATAAATCTAGTCCTTAATCGAAGCTTTTTTTAAATTAACAAAATGGCGGCTTCCGACAGATAACTTTCGATTTTCAACCAAAAAATCGCTCGTTTATTGTTAAAAAAATAGAAATTTTCAACAAAAATGAAAATCCTTCGATTAAGGACTAGTTTTTAATGCTATCAATAAGCATACCAAATTTCATGAAAATCCATCGAGTGGTTTTTGAATTATAGTGGTCACCGACTTGAAAAACATAGTTTCGAGCAAAACGCGTTTAAGGCGTTACTCCCACTTGTAGCGCAAAAAAGGCCTTTTTCATGAATTTTTTTTAAAGAAAACTACAAAACTTTTTTAATCGATCAATATGCCATCTTAAAGAACACATTTTGAAGAACTTTCAGTAATTGTTTTATTGAAAACATTGTTTAGTGGCAAATAGCCGTCAATGAAATAATGTTTTTATATACACGGTTTGCGGTGACCAACATTGCGGCGAAGTGGATCATCTGAAAAAAAATGCGGATGGATTTAGTCAAATATAAGTATAAACTAGTCTTTAATCGAAGGATTTTAAAAAATATTCATTTTTCACAAAATGGCGGACAGTCAAAGTTAATGGTTCGATTTTAACGAAAAAAAAACGGCCGTTTTTTGGCTATAAATCGGCCATTTTTTTCGAAAAAAAAAAATCGAACGATTAAAGACTACATTTTTATGTATTAAATACGCCTGCAAAATTTCAAGAAGATCGGTTCGCATAATCCGATCGGTCCGATCGGTTAATTTATGCGGTTACGTATATTCGAACTATATTGAAAATATACTTACAATGTACCCAAATTACCCTCAAAATATACTACACACGTATTTTAACTGTATTCGACTTATAATTGAAATATACTTTAAATGTATTTAACGGCGGGGTAAAGTTAATTCGGCGAAAAAAAGGCATGTTTTTAAGATTTTTTTTTTGGCGTAACGAATAGTGTTCGTTTATTGAAAAATTTACATATAATAAAATAACATTTGAACAACATTCTCCTAAATTTGCATTGCAAAATATTCAAAATTGAGCGAGTGAAAATTAAACCCCGGAGGCGGCTCGAAAAAAGTTGGTTTGCGGTGTGCACCATAACTCGCAACAGAATCATCTGAAACAAAAAAATCAAAATGCATTTGTCAAAGGAGATGTTTCTCGAGGTAATGACAGGAGGATTTTTTTTTTTTTCGATTTTTCGATTTTTCGTAGCACTTGGGAGCCAAAAACCCGATTTTCGCTAAAAAAAATCGGCTAATTTGTTTTTGAAAAATTAGTAATTATTTAAAAAAAAACAAAAAAGCTCTCGACAATACCTGGTGAATTATGTGAAGAAGTACTGTGCAAAATTTCAAAGCGATTGGTCCAGTAGATTTTGAGTTATCGTGCACACGGACTTCAAATATGACAAGTATCAGAAAAACGGTTTGAAAAACGCAGAAGAGTTTGGTCGCTTAGCGCTCATTGCACATAAGTTTGAGAACACTTCTAGATTGCATAAAAATTTTAACACAATATTCTTGATATATTATGCATTCATTTAAAAAATAAATAAAAAATTTACATACTTTACCCCGCCCTCAAACTACATCTAAAATATACACGATATATGATCATACTCCGTTTTAAATATACTTGAAATATGTTCACACTACATTTCAAATATTATTGAAATATATATTCAACGTGTATTCAAGATATACTTGAAATGTATTTAAAGTAAACTTGAAATATTCTTAAAAATTTTGTGATGACGTTATTTAATTACGTCCTTAATTACGATTATGGTGTTTGCGGTTCAAATATATTGATGGTTCAAATTTAAATTATATCAGACGCTTACACGCCGTAAGGTGGTTTCGAACCCGGAACCTCTGAGTGATGAGCTGGGACGTTCCCCACTGAGCTAGTTCCACTTGTTAAATTAACTTTCGTATCGTCTGCATATCGTACAATACACAATGTTAGTTTATTGAGAAATGCGTGGATTTACAAGAGTAACTAACATTATCGGATCAATTACTTAATTGCGTTCGTACAGAGAGCGATAATCGAATAGAATTACGAGATTACATAACCTTCAATTTTTTTGTCCGGCTAGTGCGGCTAGGTCTTCGCGAGATACCGACTTGAAGATGTTTTTCATTTGCAACGTCATCTGTTACTCAAGCTGCTTAACCAACCATATTTAAAATATACAAAACATACATTCAGTTTGTATGTTTGATATATTTAAGATGTATCTTAAATGGATTTATATTTATATATCGTATAGGTTTTACTCTTACCCAAAAATATAATTGGCATATCCAACTTTTCGAACCAATTATATTTAATACATGTTTTATATATTTTATTTTCATGTGGGAAACCTCATCTAATCTAAAAAAGCTCTCTCCCTCCCCCCTTCCTAAGAACATGTAATATTTTCCCTAATTCGCGTGTATTGATTTTCAGTATCTGTTGGACGGTGTATTCCATACCGGTGCGTTCAGTGACACTATTACAGACGTGGTAGTTAAATTGGCTTTCAAGGTAGAATGGGATTTTATGCCGGCCAGGGTGACATTGAGAAGACTTGATGTTTGGCCGGGACGTAGTGTCGTCAACATATCCTCGCTCGACGCAGTGACAGCGGCGAAGTTCAAGAATGCCATTGAAGAAACAACTGCCAAGACATTTGACGAAATGACCGAACTCACCTCCGATCCCGAATATCGACAGAGCGTGGCATCAAAAATTTCAAAATATATCGAGTACTTCAGATTCTTGTTTTTTCCGTGATTGCCGTTCGAGCGGATACTCGACACTCGTGCACGCTATATGTCTACACTCTACAGCGATAAACAAACACAACATCGCGTTACTTGAGAGCCGCGAGCCGCAGCGCCGTAACGATGCCTTTCGCAATCACCCAACATGTGGGGCAAAAATAAAATTCTAAAGGATGCAACAAAATACTCGTTTGTCTATCTTTGGTGTCCTTCGTATTCGTCCAATGAAAAAAAAAAAAAAACATCGTTCGTCCAAACAAAATTCAGTTTCTTCAACAAAATGTATTTTTAAATACGTTCAACGTGATTCTTGATTGGCATAGCAAACGTTTTGTTAATCCAACTGATAGTTTTAGTGGTGTGAACTGTAGTTTATTTTGCATGTCTGAGGAACTGTTAAGACGACAATATTTCGAGACAACAAAATGCATTTTGCACATTCAACGATTTCTTTTTCTCAGTGTCGATTTCTCTTTTTTTTCCTCTTTTTTTGTTCGCAGGGAAAAGCGTTTCGAACAAATGCAGAAAGAATTCTTCGATGTTCGTCGATGTATTTTATTCTCACGGGTCAAGGTATTTCGAACGCAAATCCGCAAAAATCGAAACGAATTTACGGCAAAAGATCGCCAATACTTGCAGATATATGTTGGATCTAAAGGGGGATATACATTTACAACGACCGAGAATTTTTTTTCTCTTTAAACGATAGAACTATACATCTAGAATATTTCCCCAAAGTTTCAAAGCGAAATTCGAAAAACTTCAAACGTTATAGCCTGTGAACGTTGTTTTCTCAAAATTGCACTATAGAATTTGGCGTGCAGGAAATAATATTGGTACCTTCTACTTGACGAGAATTGTTTTTGAAAAATTGAAAAAAAAAACGACCTTTTTTAATGCACATTTTACAGAAATATCGCGTGAAATATTGATTTTTTTTGTAAATCCGTGCCGTTTTCTTAAGGCGTTACCCCCACTTGTAGCGCACAAAAAAAGGCCTTTTTCATGAATTTTTTTAAAGAAAACTACAAAACTTTTTCAATCGATCAATATACGATCTTAAAGAACACATCTTGAAGAACTTTCAGTAATTTTTTTTATTGAAAAATATTACATTGTTCAGTGGCAAATGGCCGTCAATGAAATAATGTTTTTATATACGCGGTTTGCGGTGACCAACATTGCGGCGAAGTGGATCATCTGGAAAAAAAAATGCTGATGGATTTAGTCAAATATAAGTATAAACTAGTCTTTGATCGAAGGATTTTAAAAAATATTCATTTTTCACAAAATGGCGGACAGTCAAAGTTAATGGTTCGATTTTAACGAAAAAAAACGGCTGTTTTTTGGCTATAAAACGGCCATTTTTTTCGAAAAAGAAAATCGAACGATTAAAGACTACATTTTTATGTATTAAATAGGCCTGCAAAATTTCAAGAAGATCGGTTCATTAGTGTTCGAGTAATCTTGATCACCGACTTCAGAAATGCCATTTTGAGAAAAACGCGTTTAAAGTCTCCATTTCAGTTTAAATGAAGAACGGATTCTTCTCTTTCAACGCTCATATCTCAGTCAATTTTGTTCGGATCGACTTGAATTTTTCCGGACATATTCTCAGATACTTATGCTTAAAAAAAATGCAATAAAAAAAATCGATTTTTTCAAAATCGCAAGTGGGGGTAACCCCTTAATTTAAAAAAATGGTGCGAACCCCACCGTGCTTGATGGAAATTTTGATGGAAATCCCATCAAAATGTACTGTGTCTCAAATCAATAGCGCCTCTCGGTACGGAATCTTCGTTATTTGCTGCGTAAAACTCTAAAACGTGCACGCCATGTTTCACACAAAGAACTGTAGGACTATTGAGATTTATGCTAAACGATCGATAAATTTTCGCAGTGTGAAACTGTCAACAGTAGCTGAACCGACTCACGACTTTTTATAGTGTGGACCTGTGAACAGTAGATGAATCGCCTCACGAATTTTTACAATGTGAAACTGTAAACAGTAGATGTGTCGACTGACGAATTTTTACAATGTCAAACTGTAAGCAGTAGATGAACCGACTTGCGAATTTTTACTATGTGAAACTGTTCAAAGTAAACGAGCGGACCCACGAATTTGTACATTTAAAAATATTATAAAATAAACGACTTCATTGACAAATTTTTACACTGTGAAATAGCAAATAATGCAGATAGTGAATAGCTTTATGTACATCAAGCATCATTATACGTGAAAGCGAGATAGAAAAGTACAAATACAATACTCACTTCGTTTTTTCGTCCTCTTTTCAGCAGCAACAAATCTTTCACGGCACTTTTTCTTCACTAACAGTTTGTCCTCGTTCAATGTGTGTGTGTGCCCGTTTTCACATTGATTATAAATAATTGTCGTTTCTCGAAGACACTGCGCAAAACTTTACGCCACGAGATCCAAAAGAGCACTGAGTAGATGTCGAGACTGAAGGCGACCACGCGATAGAATTTTTCTTTGTTGATTTACGCGTGCAGGTTTGAACGCCTTAACCTCCGAGTTGACGCGGTCACGCGTTTACAGTGCACATTGTAAACATTCGCGGTACACGCGGTGTATCGCGCAATGTCGGCTGTAAATTCTACTGAGCGCTTTGAAACTTTTTTTTCGTGTATCACACTAATAAATTTAAATATCCGTATTAGTATTCAACAACCCGTTATCAAAATATGCTTTGCCCGATTTGTTAAAAAATGACAATTGACACTGTAAAAATTAAATCTGTACGTATTGAATAATACCGAGCAACGATACAATTTGCAAGGTGTACACTGCAGTTTTTAAGGGCGGGGTAAAGTTAATTCGGCGAAAAAAAGGCATGTTTTTAAGATTTTTTTTGTGGCGTAACGAATAGTGTTCGTTTATTGAAAAATTTACATATAATAAAGTAACATTTGAACAACATTCTCCTAAATTTGCATTGCAAAATATTCAAAATTGAGCGAGTGAAAATTAAACCCCGGAGGCATCTCGAAAAAAAGTTGGTTTGCGGTGTGCACCATAACTCGCAACAGAATCATCTGAAACAAAAAAATCAAAATGCATTTGTTAAAGGAGATGTTTCTCGAGGTAATGACGGGAGGATTTTTTTTTTTCGATTTTTCGATTTTTCGTAGCACTTGGGAGCCAAAAACCCGATTTTCGCTAAAAAATCGGCTAATTTGTTGTTGAAAAATTAGTAATTATTAAAAAAAAAAAAAAAAAGCTCTCGACAATACCTGGTGAATTATGTGAAGAAGTACTGTGCAAAATTTCAAAGCGATTGGTCCAGTAGATTTTGAGTTATCTTGCACACGGACTTCAAATATGACAAGTCTCAGAAAAACGGTTTAAAAAACGCAGAAGAGTTTGGTCGCTTAGCGCTCATTGCACATAAGTTTGAGAACACTTCTCGATTGCATAAAAATCTGAGAAAATTCATGCATATTAAAGGTACTCAAAAGATTAATTTTGCATAATAATAATTCCAAAATGTTATTAACAAAATGATGAAAAAAAAAAATTAGTCAACAAATTTCCTCGCAACCTAATTTTTTTTCGTGATTCGTTCATTTTTCTGAATACGTATGAATTTTTTTCAGATTTTTCAATTATCTTTGAATTTTTAGAAATTCAAAAATAAAACTCGATAATTTTCTTATACTCGCTCAAAGTCGTCGATGCCAGGTCCGTAGAGCAAAAGGCTTCTATCAAGATGATCGAGAGCATCTTTTTGCGTTTGTCTACGCAAAACTCTTTCTTCTTTACTGTCGTGCGCCGCTTGCTCCTCTGCTCTACTAATTCGCAAATCGTCAACTTGTCGGGCCCATTCGTGAGAACTTGGCCCTGTACTGATTTGCATCTCTTCAATAAAGGCCAACAAAGCGAAAGAACCTTCATTGTAAGTGCATGCAGCTACACAAGCTGCAATTTCCACAATTGTAGAGGTGCCACTGACTGACTTTGGAGAGATTTTCCAAATAAGTTGATTGAGACTCTCATTATTATTTTGCGTGAAACCTCCAAGACATCGCTGCAAAAGTGCGTCGTTGCTCAAGTCACTATGAATGGGCTCAATGGCTTCCAGACTCAAACTGTTAGTGTGACTTGCTACTGCTCAGCACGGCATACAGCGGTCAACTGATGTACAGACCAATGTGTATACTAATATACACCATGCCTCGAATATACATAACGGGACCGGAACAGGCCCGTTTATCAAGAAATTTATTCGGGGGTCGAAAAATACAATAGCGCGCCGCGCAGCTACCGCCCAGGTATAAAACCCGGCATGGAGCAATAGACGCTCAAATACTCATAACTTCGTCAATTTTACTCCGATCGACTTGAAATTTTAAAACAATATTACTCGGTATTATTTTTGATATATTATGCATTCATTTAAAAAAATTTTTAAAAATGAAAAAAATTTAAATACTTTACCCCGCCCTTAATTTAAACTCACACCACATTTTTCAGAAGACAATACCAAATTTCAATAGAGTTTAATCTCATTTGTAACATTTGCTTGTTGAAGAATTTTATGGTTCAAATCAGTGATTACCAGTCTAATCTTACTTTTTTTTGAAGGTACTCCGTATATTTTACTGATGGAGTACCGCGATATCTTATAATTAATTTGTAAATTTGACAGTTTACTTTATCGCGGTGATAATTATGATTTTTTGACAGTTTAAATCTGCATTCCCATCGCTTCGAATAGTAAAAAAGCACGTCTGATCCATTATTTTTTCCTAAAAGTGCTGTAACATGATTGGTTTACAGTGTCAAACTGCATTATTTTCATCTTTCCTCAGTAATTTATAAGCACCGACTATTAATTTTGAAGAATCATTTTTTGCGGTGTTGGTTAGAAAAAAATGAGATTTTTTTTGTTTTGAAAAAATACTTTTTTGCAATGTTTTTTACATTTTTTTTCGTTTAAAGCACTTTTTCACGAATTTTGGTTTTTGAAAGTTGACTTTGACCCCGTCTATGCAGGAGTGCGGTGAAAGTGAAACAATTTTTTTTGTGATATTTAGTATTTTATTGCTTCATGTAAGTGAATTACGATAGAAAATGCTCATAGATATTTTTTATTTTGCGCTACTATGGCAAATTATGTGTTTACAATGCCGATCGTAAAACTAAAAGCAAGTGTCCGTTATGCAGGAGGACAATGTGCAACGAGCACCGAATGTACTTATGCGCCGGTTGCGGTAAATGTGAATAGTAATAAGTCATTGAAGTAAAAAAAATAACGCGGAAACGTTTACGTAGAAATATTTGCAAGTAGTAACTCCGATAAGTACTGCTTGCAAGCATTGGTGAGGGAGAGTGAGTATTGTTGTCTCTCTCGCACACTGACTCCTCGATTACAGCGCCTCTGGCGGCGAACTTCAGCAAAGGAACCATGTGAACTAACGGAGTTTCCAGACCTGTATGTAAGACCGTGCCCACAACAACCTTAATCGGATTGTCGTGGTCACTTTGAGTCGGTGCTATCACTGTATTGCTAGGTCTCTCGTTATCGGAGCGACGCCGGTGGTGAAATTTTGTACCTGAACTCTTTACGTTTTCATGGCCGCATTTTCCATACCACTTCCCTACTCTAACCTCCATGCTCCAAACTGTGTTCTGCGTGATCGATTCGGCTGATAAATAAATCTGGGGTACATTGCAAACGTGATTGCATTTCAGCAGAAACAATTCTTTACAAAGCAATTGTCCATAAATAACCAGTTTAGGATTGAAAAAACCCCAGAGGGAAAAACGCTCCCACCACGTGTGAAGTTGATCGCGGGAGCGTTTTTATTCGCTTGCATTGATCCGCGTCAAGTTGGCCACGGACCCTTTTTAATTTTGCCTGCATCGATCTCTGTGAAGTTGGCCACGGACCCTTCTTAATTTTGCCTGCATCGATCCTCGTGAAGTTGGCCACGGACCCTTTTCAATTTGGTCTGCATCGATCCCCGTGAAGTTGGCCACGGACCCTTCTTAATTTTGCCTGCATCGATCTTTGTGAAGTTGGCCACGGACCCTTCTTAATTTTTCCTGCATCGATCGTCGTGAAGTTGGCCACGGACTCTTCTCAATTTTGCCTTCATCGATCCCCGTGAAGTTGGCTCATCTGATGGGATTTCCCCAATTATTTTTACCGCAAAAATCCTTTCGGACTCAATAATTTCTCTGCAGAAGGCTCTGTTGCTCCGGATTTCCTTAAATACGTAAAATCGCGGGTATCGCTCGTAAATGGCATCGCCACACGTATTGTCTGAGTTGACCGACTGGCCGTACGCTGCGTTGAGTATCGAAAGAGTTAGAGAGCGCGAGAGAGGAGCCCGATTTTACATACACGTGTATGTAATCTCGAAGCCCATTGGAATGAAAAAAAAAAAAACGTAAGCGTTCTAAATAGAAACGTGATAGTGGAGACATTGTGAGCGGAGTGCATGAGTGCGGCGCGCCGGGACTACACAAAGGCCGTGCCGATACTCGCGGAAAAATTATTTCCACCATTCGCAAATGTGTATACGAACAAAAGAGCGCCTGGAAATAAAAGGCTTCCAAACATTCGACAACCGCGGACGTACGCAGATAAAAATTATTGTAACGATACTTCGAGTAGAGAACTTCTCGGCAAAGAAAAAAGATTGCTCGAGGATGAATATTTCAATTACAATGTGGCAAAGGAAAGAGATTTTCAGTAGAGCAACAATCGCGGCGTATATATTCTCGCTCGGAGAAAACGCTGCAGTAATAAAAGTTGAGTGTCCGAAAGTGTTCAAGTTAGGAGACACGGTGAAATTGAAAAATCATTACGCCCGTAATCATGTTGACGATCGGGATCGGCGTTCTGTTCGTGATCGCCGCACGTCCGTGCGTCGTCGCTCAGTTTTTCGGTACGTGCAATATGGAAACGCATTTCGAAAAGCCCCTCGGATTGTCTACTCTTCCCGGCGACACGCGCGCTCCGCGATTCCCGGACTTCCCGCATGGTTTTCGGCCAACTTCACACTGCGGCAAAAAGCGGGAAAAAATATATATTTCAAAAATACGGAATACGTGATTGCGTTGAACGAGGAAAAGTTACTTTCCAAAGAACTGTCAAGGAAAACGATTTGAAAAAAGTAAAAAATAAAATAATTTGAAAAGGTCCAATGAAAAAAATTTAACATAAAAGCGTCGAAAAAATAATTTCGATACTCAAGTAAAGCGAGTTGAGAAATATATTTAGAGGATACAGAAAACTTGATTTCGTTCGAGAAGAAAGAATTATTTTGACAAAAATTTTGGGGGAAAATTATTTTCTCAATGAAGGAAAAAAAATAATTAAAAATGAGCAAATTAAAAAGATAACGGCGAAAAAAGAATTTGAATACGCGATAAGCGGCGGGTTGTCCTTTTGAAAGCGAAAGCCTCTTATGGAGTTTATATTTTTGCGCATTCTAATTTAATTCTATCCGCCAAATGTTTTTTTTTTCGTCGAAATGAAGAAAAAAATTGCTCGTATCCTTCTTTCGTACGAAATGACTGGACCGTCATCCTTCCTTTTCACTTGGAAATTATTCTTATGATCAAAACGTCCCTTGAAAGCAAATTTTTTTTTGCCGATCACTCGTTCAATCGAATCACGGCGTTTCTTCTGCAATGCAAAAATTGATTCAAGCGTCGCAAATTTCGAGAAAGTTGCATCTTAAAAAAAAACATGAAATCGCTTAAAATTAGAACCGTTCGACCAATTTTTGGCGAAATTGAATTGCGACACTACCACCATAATACTCTTTTTACGTGCAAAAGAGCATCAGTGTATCTAGAATCTTAGAGAATTTACATCGTGAGGATGTTTTTTGGGAATATTCGAGGCCCCTCAAAACACTCAGTGCTTTCAACGATATCCGTAAAGTTTTGTCCGAACATACATGGCCCTCCATTACCGTACTAAAATTTCACCGGTTATCCAAAAAGTCATGAAATTCGAGACGCAAAAAGACATTTCACTGCAAATGATTTGAAAAATCGGCAAAAAATTTCTGGTACTAGCATTCGATTAGAAATTTCGATCAAACATATATTTCGATCAAGCTACATCGACAAATTCAGCAGATCAGTCCAATCGATTTATCGCATGAGTTGACTTTTTGGAAACGCCTCGACAGAACTTCGAAAAATTGACAAAAAGCAACCAAGTTACCTGTGCGCTAATTTTTCAGCGTGCGACGTACCAAAAAACATAATACTCGGGACCCCCAGTAACGAGAGTAACGCGATAATTACTCAAGCCAAAATGGAAGTGTATCTCGACGTGAATTCGATTTCGTTTAGCCAAAATCGTTATGTTGGCACGACGGATTATGGCAAGTTCCGAGCTGGCCACGTAAAAGTAGTTCTGAGGGGTAAGTAAAATGACGGCCACGGGCGGCGGGGGGGGGGGAGGTGTAAAATTTTTCCTCACGGACTTTTGCTCGTCAGGATATTTGGAAAGGCCCGTGGAAAATGGAAATGGGAGTTGTGAGGTTCAGCGACAAGTCGGCACAGCGTTAGAGAAAATAATAAAACATTATAATGGCAGCATGTCCGGAGCAGTTGCCTATAATCGAACAACGCTGGTACGTGCATCAATATTTAATTAATAGATCTTTTATTATCGTTATTCTTCATTAAATCGTCCATTTATCAACATATAGGCATGACATTTTTCGAGTACATGCTCCGGATGGGGATCTCAATTAAAATGTAGCAAAATATTGGAACAAAAAAATTTGCTCAAGCCTCTCGAAAGTTCAAATTATCATTGAAAAATCGATCTTTTTTTCGTTCACTTCTCACCCATGAATTTTACGCTTTATGATTTTTTAATTAAGCTCGCGCAAGCTCTAGCCGGCCAATGAATAATTAGTGGTCGCCCAAGGGCTTAGGAATGTCCAATCATCGCGAATTCTTTCTTCTCTTCTCACTTATCAATTTAACACTGTGTAAAATTTTCAAAACGATTAATCCTTTTTTTCTTTAGAAACGGATTTTTTTATTTTCCTCACACTTCTAACCCGATAAAACGGGGGAACTACAATTTTGTACAGGGACAAGAGCTTTAAAGAATTATTTTATGAGAACAATGATTATAATTCTGGGGTTTGTAGTGTGAGGTAAATTTGAAAAATCTGTTTCTCAAGAAAAACGATTAATTGTTTTGAAATGTTTACAAAGCGTCCAAATTATGAGTAAGATGAGCGAAAAAAATGGCGAAAATTGGAAATTTCGAAGCTCTTGAGCGACAACTAAATATTCATTGAGCGGTCAGGGCTTTCGCGAGCTTTGTTTAAAAATTATAAATCGTAAAATTCACAGTGAACGAAAAAAACATCGATTTTTAAATGAAAATTTGAATTTTTGAGAGGCTTGAGCGACATCTAAATATTTTGCTTCCTTTATTCGTTTTTTTTCTTTAAAGAAGATAATTAAATGGTAAGCAAAAAGAGAAAAAATAGAGCTCAAATTGGTGCCACCCTAATAACTACGCAACAAATTATTGTGGTACAACAGACGTTATAATAATAACTACATATTACTCGAATCGCTTGGCTCCTTCTTCATAATTCACATATCGCCGCCGCACGTTCATCACACTTTATAATTATCAATGTGTGATTCTTGGTAAAAAAATGCTAATCAACGAGAACGTGTGGATGTTTAATGCGTTTATTTGCCTGAATATATTGCATTGAATGCCGATCGTTCGAAAAATATTCATAAATATTAACCAAGTTGATGTATAGAAATATGTAGACATGCGTTCATATGTATTAACTGGATACCGTATGGGTGCGATATGTGTGTGTATGTGCATTTTCGTAGAACTCCACAGGCTCACAATCGGCCAAACTTTCGGTCTCTGATGATTGCCACGTCACCTTATTGCTGACCTCGAAGGCCAGGTATGGAAATAAAAAGAATCCAAGAAATCTCATTCATATGTTTATATATGTGTAACATATGGACACACACACACACACACACACACACACACACACACACACACACACACACACACACACACACACACACACACACACACACACACACACACACACACACACACACACACACACACACACACACACACACACACACACACACACACACACACACACACACACACACACACACACACACACACACACACACACACACACACACACACACACACACACACACACACACACACACACACACACACACACACACACACACACACACACACACACACACACACACACACACACACACACACACACACACACACACACACACACACACACACACACACACACACACACACACACACACACACACACACACACACACACACACACACACACACACACACACACACACACACACACACACACACACACACACACACACACACACACACACACACACACACACACACACACACACACACACACACACACACACACACACACACACACACACACACACACACACACACACACACACACACACACACACACACACACACACACACACACACAAAATGTCGTTAAGCTGAAAGGTATTTCCTCTACAATGACGTCGAATTTTCGAAAAATATCGAAATCTAACAAAATGGTGTAGTTATAAAAAAAAGTCTGTTTTCTTGCCTATAACGTGGTCGTTTTTTTCAATGCCAAATCGTCAATTTTCATCCAATCAAAAATATCCTACTTCATGGTAGAGTAAATATATTCAAGAGTACTCAGTTCAAATTTCAAGTCAATCGGATAGTTACCCTTTGAGTTACAATTTCAGCAAATTTGAAAAATCTCATTTCGAGAAAAACGCGATAAAAAAATCGATTTTTTGAAAGTGTCACAATGGTATAGTCTCTTAAAGAGAGGACACCGCTGTAACGTGACGAAAAAAAAAATCTTTTTTTCCGATTTTTTTTTTCGTCTAGTAGATTATTTTGGGGGATTTGAAAAAAGCTATGTTATTAAGGGGGGAAATCACAGTAGCACACAAAAAATAGGCATATTTTCGGGAATTAATTTTGGCTGAATAAAAGTATCAATCGAAAATCTGTAAAGTAGGTTTTATAGCAATACTAAAAAAGTACAAAATGTAATTTTTTCAATAAAAAATATTTTAAAATGGCGGCTGCGCAGCATATGCCCCAAGGCGCCTTTTTTTGAGCTCGCCGAAGACATAACTCGAGCAAATTTTTACCGATCGACTTGAAATTTTGACAGTAGCTTCGAAACATCTATCTCCACGGAGCTACGTAGAATTTTTTATTTTATATGGCTTACTTTTTTTTTTATCGACGATTTTGCGGCATTTTTTTTGTTAAAAATTTAACTTTATTTTCAAACATGCACCATTTTGCGAAAAATCAATATATCGAAAAAATCCTACGTAGCTCCGTGGAGAAAGATGTTTCGAAGCTACTGTCAAAATTTCAAGTCGATCGGTAAAAATTTGCTCGAGCAAAAATTTGCTCGCCTTTGTCTTCGGCGAGCTCAAAAAAGGCGCCTTGGGGCATATGCTGCGCAGCCGCCATTTTTAAATATTTTTTGTTGAAAAAATTACATTTTGTACTTTTTTAGTATTGCTATAAAACCTACTTTACAGATTTTCGATTGATACTTTTATTCAGCCAAAATTAATTCCCGAACATATGCCTATTTTTTGTGTGCTACTGTGATTTCCCCCCTTAAGGATACATTGAACTCATGTCGTGCACATTTTTGTGAACAAAAAAATCAACAACGTTATTGAGGTATAATCGAGGCTCCGTATAAAAAATGTGGTCCAATGGCCGAATCGATAACTTGACAATAGTCGGTCTGAAAAATAAAATTGTTTTATAATTTCTATAAATGGAGGCAGCTGTTTTTTGAAAAACAAAATCACAAATTCGCGGGTGTTCAAGAAAACGTATCTTTCGCGAAATTTTTATTTATATTCGGGAATTTAGAATTACTGAATAAAAAAAATTACAGTTACAACGATACCTGCTGGAATTATGCAAATTTTGGTTTTAAGAAATGGAAAATCGGACAGTTACAGAGTTATTATTCTGGCTAGGTCGGGAAAAGTAATTTCGAGAAAAACGCGATTGAAAGCTTCCCTATACGTAAATTGTTGCGCTACCTGCTCTCACTAAATCTTCCGGAACTTGCTCAATTTCCAATATTTTCAGTTAATTTTCTTTCTCACATATCCTTGAAAATGTATAATTTGAGAAAATGCAAAAAATCGACTTTTTTAATTCGTCATAGTGGTGTCTGACCTTAAGGGGTTAGGCCACTCTAGAGGCCGAAAAAATTGGATTTTTGGGCATTTTTTTTCAGAAAAACTACAAAATTATTCGAAATTACAAAAAAGGGTGTTTATCATACATACCAGTGACTGTATGCAATAATTTTTTTAAAGCAATTAATTTCAAAATGGCGGCTGTGCAGCGTCTATCTCGACACTGCATTTTTTAAGTTGGCCGGAAACATAACTCAGACAATTTTCAACCGATTCACTTGAAATATTGAATATATCTTGAAAAATACATTGTCTATTTAAGTACGTAGGATTTTTTCTTATATTGCATAGTTCATTTGTTATTAACAATTATCTGACGATTTTTTATGCAAATTTTGGGAAAGTGAAAAATTTGGAAAAAATTATTGTATATAGTCACTGATATGTATAATAAACAACTTTTTTTGTAATCTCGATTTATTTTGTAGTTTTTCTGAGAAAAAAATCCCCAAAAGTCTATTTTTTCGGCCTCTAGAGTTTTTTTTTAAGTTAGCTTCGCCATGACACATCCTATATGCTCATCAAGGCAACCCCAATAGTTGTGAATCTCCCTATATATATATACGCATACTGAATATGCCTGCTACATTCAACAATGCGAAAAGGGCGCTTTCGTGGGAATTATAATGCTCCCGAAACACGTACATTCGCATCGTGGTATCATCTTCTTCGATGACATTCTATTTTTCTATCGTTTGAAGTTAAGCAATTTTTTTGTCTTTTTTTCAATGGAATTGCTCATTTTTTCTCTCGTGTAAACCTTGCTATCTCAACGAGGACGATATCTCAACGGGTCGTTTGAAAGGCATATCGTGTTCGGTGACTACACTAGTTTGGATATCGGCTGCAATGTGCAAGCGAACAATTGACATATGCGTGTGTAGGAACGCCTGCGGAACTGATTACCGCGGCTTTAACGGGCAACATAACTCGAGAATTTTTCTAAAGTGTCTCAAAACAAGTACAATCACTTGAATGCATTTTTAAGTTTTTTTTTTTCAAGTCAATATTTTCGAGGAATTAATTAAAGGTATTTTTAATAAAAAAATTACTTGAAGGTATACGTACGTAAAAAAATTACTAACAGTATTACGTAATTGAATTAATACTTTTAATTACTCCAAAATATTTGGAAGTACCAAAATTATTATTGTTTGAAAAAACTTTTGAGTAATTTTATCATATAAAAATACCGTTGACTAATATTATGTTTTTTCATTTATTTGAAAAACTTCAAATTATTACATTAAAATACTTCAAAGTAGATTTAATTCGTCAAATTTCTCAAAAGCATTTTTAAGTAATAAACATTTCGGCACTTGAAAATACTTTTGCGTAGTTAAAAGTATTACTTAGAAGCATTATATACCTTTGAGTTATTAAAAGTATAATACACTATTTATTTTTTTAATTTTTTTTATATTTTAAATATCTTCAAATTATTAAACATATTAACTTTATCCAAGTGATTCTATCTTCGAGTTATATTATTAAGTTAGTAAAATTGTTTGTGAGTAATATTTGGAAGTAAACCGTAAAGAAAAATTGTTAATATATCGATTGTAAATGATTTATTGGTACTCTGCAATCGTGATTTTTTTATCTCTCATTTCATGCACCTGCATTTACTGGTTCGATGGATCTGATAATACAACAACATTTTTTCACCTCAATGTTACGGTTATGATGCGTCGTGGCAAAGTTTTTAATTTTGATACACAAAAACAAAGCCAAAAAAAACAAGTAACTACATTTTTAAGTAAAAATAATAATTTTTTTTGCTTCAAATGTCGCATGCTAAATGTTTGTAAAATAAAATAAAAATAGTTGAACAGATCGGTGAAACTATTTTCAAAAATAAGAGAAGTGCATTAGAAAAAATATCAAAAACTGTTCGTTTTTAATATTTAATATTAAGGGCGGGGTAAAGTTAATTCGGCGAAAAAGGCATGTTTTTAAGATTTTTTTTTGGCGTAACGAATAGTGTTCGTTTATTGAAAAATTTACATATAATAAAGTAACATTTGAACAACATTCTCCTAAATTTGCATTGCAAAATATTCAAAATTGAGCGAGTGAAAATTAAACCCCGGAGGCGCCTCGAAAAAAAGTTGGTTTGCTGTGTGCACCATAACTCGCAACAGAATCATCTGAAACAAAAAAATCAAAATGCATTTGTTAAAGGAGATGTTTCTCGAGGTAATGACGGGAGGATTTTTTTTCTTCGATTTTTCGATTTTTCGTAGCACTTGGGAGCCAAAAACACGATTTTCGCTAAAAAAAATCGGCTAATTTGTTGTGGAAAAATTAGTAATTATTAAAAAAAACAAAAAAGCTCTCGACAATACCTGGTGAATTATGTGAAGAAGTACTGTGCAAAATTTCAAAGCGATTGGTCCAGTAGATTTTGAGTTATCGTGCACACGGACTTCAAATATGACAAGTCTCAGAAAAACGGTTTGAAAAACGCAGAAGAGTAGTTTGGTCGCTTAGCGCTCATTGCACATACGTTTGAGAACACTTCTTGATCGCAAAAAAATTTTAACACAATATTCTTGATATATAATGCATTCATTTAAAAAATGAAAAAAAATGAAAAAAAAAATTTTAATACTTTACCCCGCCCTTAATACACAACGTTATTCCTGATGGAGATTTGGGAATGAATTTTTTTTTAAAGAATAACAATCAACGATAGAAAAATAGATGTTTTGAAAATCCCGGAGGTATGCAGTCCCCTGATGAGATTTAAAACGAGCCTCCGATTACGCCGCTTGTTCTTAGGCCGGGCGAGGAAGGAGCAAGGATGGGTCTCAGAGCGATGCACTCAGATGGAATTCCGAGCGAAGTACGCCGACTAGCCGAGTCCTGCGTGCAACGTGAGATTTGTCCGAAAATTCCTTTCCCTGAATTGACAAACGAGAATCAAACGCCTCTGAGAAGATCCAAAAGAGCGGTTCGTAGGTTTTTAATTTCTTGGCTTTCGTTAATTTTTTGATTTTATGACAATTTTTTGTTCTTCCCTTTTTTCGCGAAAGCCGTGAGTACATAATTATTCGTATGGTTTGCACTGGCAGTGAAGTAATTTAATGAGCGAGCAAAGTGTATTTTTCTCAATTTGCACAATTCTCTTTTGTATAATAATATTTAACAATATTTCTTTGGTGCGAAATAATTCGACCGTTATCCGTCCTTTTTAGTCAGAAATTATTCTGACAGTCAAAATTTAGTAGGCCAAAAAAGTAGACCGAGAAGAATATTTGGGTGATACAAATAACTTGATTGTGTTTTAGGCGTTACCCCCACTTGTACCGCAAAAAAAGGCCTTTTTCATGAATTTTTTTAAAGAAAACTACAAAACTTTTTTAATCGATCAATATACCATCTTAAAGAACACATCTTGAAGAACTTTCAGTAATTTTTTTATTGAAAAATATTACATTGTTTAGTGGCAAATGGCCGTCAATGAAATAATGTTTTTATATACACGGTTTGCGGTGACCAACATTGCGGCGAAGTGGATCATCTGAAAAAAAAAATGCGGATGGATTTAGTCAAATATAAGCACAAACTAGTCTTTAATCGAAGGATTTTAAAAAATATTCATTTTTCACAAAATGGCGGACAGTCAAAGTTAATGGTTCGATTTTAACGAAAAAAAACGGCCGTTTTTTGGCTATAAAACGGCCATTTTTTTTTCGAAAAAAAAATCGAACGATTAAAGACTACACTTTTATGTATTAAATAAGGTTGCAAAATTTCAAGAAGATCGGTTCATTAGTGTTCGAGTAATCTTGGTCACCGACTTCAGAAATCCAATTTTGAGAAAAACGCGTTTAAAGTTTCAATTTCCGGTCGTTTACGCAACGGATTCTTCTCTTTCAACGCTCATATCTCAGTCAATTTTGTTCGGATCGACTTGAAATTTTCAGGACATATTCTCAGATACTTATACTTCAAAAAAATGCAATAAAAAAAATCGATTTTTTCAAATTCGCAAGTGGGGGTAACCCCTTAAAGAGAAATAATTATTTTCCAAATAATTCTAAAGAAAAATGTGTTCAAAAAAGAAAACAAATCCACAAAGGACGAATAAAGAAATTAAATAAAAACGGCGAAAGCGAAAAAAGAATTTGAATTGGCGATAAGCCCGGGCTGCGCCTCTTGTGTCGTTATTATACTCGCACATTGTAATTACATTCCAACTTGCACCTTGCTTACCTATTCATTTCCTTCCCTGTCAATTTTTTTTTTTTCGTCGTAACGAACAAGTAAATTGTTCGTATCGTCAGTTGTGAAAGCGAAATAAATGAACGAGGGAGCGAATTGCAATTTTCTCAACTAGCATTATTCTATTTTGTAATAAAAAAATTACCAACATTTCTTTCGTACGAAACGATTTGAGCGTTATCTTTTCTTTTACCTTGCAAATGATTCTAATAATGAAAACGTCACTTGAAATCAAAACTTTTTTGCCGCACACTCGTTCAATCGAATCACGACTCTTCGTCTGCAATGCTCCACTTGCGTGCAAAGAATTATTCACGTTTGTCAAGTTTCGAGAAAGTAGCACCGTAAAAAAAAATCTGAAACCCCTTAAAATTCAAACTGTTCGACCGAATTTTCGTGTAAAAAAAAAATCGTGCGTCTAAAATCTTGAAGGATTTACATAGTGAGAATATGTTTTTGGAAAATTCGAACCTCCTCAAATTTTGAGCGCTTTCAACTAATCCCGTGAAATTTACCGTACCAAAATTTCACCGGTTGTCCAAAAAAATGTTAAATTTACCGCGTAAAAATACAAGTGACGGAAAATGATTTGAAAAATCGGCAAAAAAATGTCGATACTTCAATCTGGACATTTGGTTGAAACTTTCTATCAAAATTGGCGGCGCAAAAATATCGCTCGATTTTCGATTTAATACTGCGATCTACGTAGTCAACAACGAGATATTTGCTATTGCTACAGGCCACGCTCAAGTTATGGGTGCTGCAAAAAATCTTGGGCATGCTCTATCACAACAGAACGAGGAGGAGCTTGCCGTTGCCAAAAATTGACTTGGGCGAAAAAACTGATGTGACAGTGAATGGCGCCGTTTACAAGCGGGTCCAGCTATGCACTGGAAAAGTTGTGTGAGCAAAACCAATTTTTTTCATTCAACGCACTGTTCCTATTCTCGAATTTTATTTTGATTTTTTTTTCGTTCTCTTTTCGTCGACAAATTAATAATCGTTCGTCGTTTTCGCAGTCTCGCCACGAGCCTCCTCAGCTTATTATCGGAGAAAGAAGGCTATAAGCGTTTCAAGCAGAATTTCACCTTTCACGTGGAATTCAAGATTATTGAGTTAACATTGAAATTTCGTCGAACCAAGGTAATAGAATAATTCAGTGCGATGCGAAAAATAGCTATTTCTCGGCAATTAATTTTTTTTTCATCAATTAACATTTAACAATCCAAAAAAATATCCCTCGTACGTTAATAATTGGTACTTTGGGCACAAGTATTTCTTATGAGTTAATTTAACGATTAATTATTGATGCTCGCGTATGTTGGTCTTCTAAATGAGAGTATTAGGATTATGGGGACGGAATTTACACGCAATTGATACATAGGTTTGCCAATATTGAATTTTTTTTAACAAACAATATTGATAAACAATAGGCTTATTATTATTTAAAGAAAGGGCTGCCGTAACTGCATGGCCAATCAGTGTAGGTGCTTCTGGCTACTCAGCTCATTTGGCGTGGAAAATAAAAATGTACTCTTAGCATAATAATAAAACTTTGGTACAATCTGATCGTTTTTTTTGAAATGTTGAATTTTGAAAAAGTTGCAATCTATTTTATGAAACGTAATTTTAGAGAAAAAGGAAAAGGGTCATTCGCAGTGGGGTGGTTCGCTGTAGCTCAGTGAGTGGTCTTCACAAAAATCCTCATAACGTGTTCAATTTTTAGAACTTACAAAATCTTCATTACAAACTAAAATTTAGAATCTAGGCTATAAAACTATGTAACGAAAAAAGTCGTCTTTCTTATCCTTCATGCTTACACAGACACCTTGAAAAAAAAAACAATTTATCGCTTCGAAGTAAAACAATCTTTTCTTATCAAATTTCGCGATTAAGATATTTCCAAAAAACATTTGAAATGAATAAGAAATAATATAAAAAGTGTGACTCGCCAGACCAGAAGATTTAATTTCGAGAATAAATAAAACTTCGTCGAAAAACTAAAAAAAAAACTTTTCTAGTTATCGCGCAGAATTTTTCTCACAGTTTCGCAATAACTTTTCTTTAAATCTTGGAAAAAGAAAAAAATTCAAAATTTTGAAAAAAAACTTTTTTCAAAATTAAAAAAAAACATGACAGAAGCCGAAACGCCGATCATGTCACCTACAAATCGGTATGAATAACCCTCCTCAATGAAAGTGACTAACCGAGCAACTTCATCTTCTGACAAATGTCGTCACACCATGATTGCGTAAAAAAATTTCGAAAAATTAGAGAGCTTTACTTTTAACAAAAAAAAAGCGAGATTGGCAAAAAAACTAGTTCTGGAGATGCGTAGAAGCGTAAAATGTGTGATTGATGAATCCGATAGCGATACGCGTAGGAAGTTGCATGAAGATTTACTTGGGGGTATCAACTTGATATAATGCAATTCATTGCAACTCGATAAATTATGGCATGCAAACGAAAATATGGTACTAATATAAAAAATAATGATTTCAAAAAAACTACTACAAATTTTTTAATGAATATTTTTTTTTGAATTTTTTTTCAAAATGTTTTTTTTCCAAGATTAAAAAAAAAGTTATTGCGAAACTGTGAGAAAAAATAACAGATTTTTTTTTTATTTTAGTCGTCATTAAGTGACATTTGAGGAACAATAAAAGTGTTCCTTTGATAAAATTTTGACGCTTCGGTCAAAAATAATGGTTCAGCCGATCAACCTTCAATTGGGGGGGTCTTTGAGCATGTATTGAACTAAAAAAACCTAGACACATGAGTCATTTTCGCAATATTTGCAAAGTTGACGTGGATTTTCCATTACGGGAAAAAAGTCATGTTCTCGTACTTTTTCAAATCGATATTAAGGATAAAAAAAATTCTATAAAGTACCAGAAGGGACTTTTAGAAAATTTACTCCAGTTTACGAAACTCACCTTTAGCTCGCTGTAGGATCATTTGTTCATGAGATATTGATGATCTACGAAAAAAGCTTCTTTTTCCTTTAAGGGCGGGGTAAAGTTAATTCGGCGAAAAAAAGGCATGTTTTTAAGATTTTTTTTGGCATAACGAATAGTGTTCGTTTATTGAAAAATTTACATATAATAAAGTAACATTTGAACAACATTCTCCTAAATTTGCATTGCAAAATATTCAAAATTGAGCGAGTGAAAATTAAACCCCGGAGGCGCCTCGAAAAAAAGTTGGTTTGCGGTGTGCACCATAACTCGCAACAGAATCATCTGAAACAAAAAAATCAAAATGCATTTGTTAAAGGAGATGTTTCTCGAGGTAATGACGGGAGGATTTTTTTTTTCGATTTTTCGATTTTTCGTAGCACTTGGGAGCCAAAAACCTGATTTTCGCTAAAAAAAATCGGCTAATTTGTTGTTGAAAAATTAGTAATTATTTAAAAAAAAACAAAAAAGCTCTCGACAATACCTGGTGAATTATGTGAAGAAGTACTGTGCAAAAGCGATTGGTCCAGTAGATTTTGAGTTATCGTGCACACGGACTTCAAATATGACAAGTCTCAGAAAAACGGTTTGAAAAACGCAGAAGAGTTTGGTCGCTTAGCGCTCATTGCACATAAGTTTGAGAACACTTCTCGATTGCATAAAAATTTTAACACAATATTCTTGATATATTATGCATTCATTTAAAAAATTAAAAAAAAATGAAAAAAAAATTTAAATACTTTACCCCGCCCTTAAACGCCGATATCTCAGCGACGAACGGTCGTACAGTGGTCCAAAAAATACCATTTTGAAGCTGAAGAATCAGGACAAATGACCGCAGTATTGATCAAGCTCGAACAATCTTTTTTGAACCCGTGGATGATTTTGAAAAAAAAATCGAAAATTTTTGCCTCGCGCTATTTCTTAAGAGGGAATGATACCTCATCGCGGTCGGTATGGTAGAACAATTATAGATACCCAAAAATCTCGAAAACAGCTCTTCAGATCCCGTCGAAACTTTGCCAAACGACGTCAAATAGATAGACGAACAACTGTCTTCCCCTCAAATTTTCTGAATTTGAGAAAAAAAACTAGATTTGCTTATGATAAGCCAATCTACATTTTTTTTCTCAAATTCAGAAAATTTGTGGGGAAGACAGCTGTTCGTCTATCCATTTGACGTCATTTGGCAAAGTTTCGACGGGATCTGAAGAGCCGTTTTCGAGATTTTTGGGAATCTATAATTGTTCTACCATACCGACCGTGATGAGATATCATTCCCTCTTAAAG
Source organism: Ophion obscuratus (assembly GCA_964007375.1). NCBI lineage: Eukaryota > Metazoa > Arthropoda > Insecta > Hymenoptera > Ichneumonidae > Ophion > Ophion obscuratus. Next base: position 1,378,285 of record OZ023314.1, on the reverse strand, counting down.
GCACAGCGAGCGTGTTGTTAAAAAAAAAAAAATACCGGTGAGATTCGTAATCTATAAATGTCAAGCTTCAAAACCCCATTGTTTTTTTTTTACGATACGAACATTTTTCACGAATTTGCAGCTATTCAAAAATCAATGAAATTTTTTTGAAATTTTCTCTCCTAGTTGCTCTAATGAATCTAATCTAATTAATCTCCCAGCAGGAACGCGTAATATTTTCAATAATTCGCGTTCATTCATTTTCAGTATTTGTTCAATGGCGAAAAATACACCGGTCAGTTCATAGACACCATTAAGGACGCGAAAATGGACTTGAAATTCTCGCTGGATTGGAGTGCGAAGCCGGTCAAAGTGGCCATATCTTCACTTACCATTGATCCTGGAACCACTGTAATCAGCGCATCCGCGTACGACAAACTCTCGAACCCCCTACCGACAATAACTGCCGTGGCCGAAAAAATAAAAAAAGACACTGCCGCAACGATGGAGCAATTAAAAACGGACGCCGAAAACAAGGACCATCAAGCGACGGTCGCGTGCAAAATGACGAAATATATTGAGAACCTCAGATTCTTGTTCGTTTGATAACCGTCATTCCGGACTTTCGGTCCGCGTGTACGAATCGCCCGTGCACGTTATATATCGATACGCTACAGATGCTAACGATGCCTCTCAATCGCCCATAATGTGACGCGAAAATAAATTTTTTTAAATGCATCAAATCGCTCGTGCATGTATCCTTGGTGTTCTTCATATTTGCGGTTCTCACTTTTTTTCTTGTTTCTTGTTTTTTTTTTCGTATCGCTGAGCGATTCAAACGAACCCAAAAAGAATTCGTCGATGTTCGTTGATGGGCTTTCTTCGAACGGGCCGAAGAATTTCGAACGCGAATGCGGAATAATTCAAACGAATTTACGGCAAATAACCAAAGTCTTGATCCTTGGAGGCAATCCAGGAATCGACCCAATTTTTGACTTCTTCGTAAGTACCGAAGTGCTGGTCAGCCAAATCGTGTGCCATTGACCGGAACAAGTGATAGTCGGAAGGGGCAATGTCTGAAGAGTACGGCGGGTGGGATAAAACCTCCCATTTCAGCGTTTCCAAGTACTTTTTCACGACATTTGCAACATGGGGTCGGGCATTGTCATGCTGCAGTATCACCTTGTCATGTCTTTCGTTGAATTGTGGCCGTTTCTCTTTGAGTGCCTTACTCAAGCGCATCAACTGACGTCGGTAGAGTTCCCCTGTGATGGTTTCGGATGGTTTGAGCAGCTCGTAGTACACAACGCCCAGCTGGTCCCACCAGATACACAGCATCACTTTGGATCCGTGAATATTCGGTTTGGGCGTCGATGACGGAATATGACCAGGCAGTCCTCATGATTTTCATCTCCAGTCACAATCCGGTGCAAAAATCCCTTCCTTTGTTGTCTTTGGAGCAGTTGTTCACAGGTGAAAAATCGGCGCTCGATGTCTCTCGGCTTCAACTCATGCGGGACCCAGTTTCCTTGCTTTTGGATCATACCCATATCCCGGAGACGTTTTGAAACTGCTTGCTGGGTTACTCCTAACGTCTCGGCGAGTTCCTCTAGAGTTTGGCACGAATCCTGGTCCAGCAAGGTCTCCAATTCGGCGTCTTCAAAAACTTTCTGCCTTCCGCCACCATGCTGGTTCTCGACCTCAAAATCTCCACTTTTGAAGCGTTGAAACCACCGCCGACACGTTTTCTCACTAATAGAATCCTCCCCGTAAGCATCTACAAGCAAACGGTGGGCATCAGCCGCAGATTTCTTGATGTTGAAGAAGTAAATCATAACCTCCCGCAAATGCTGAGAATTCGGCTCGTAGGTTGCCATGTTTGAGTGCCAATAACTTTATAATGCATACACGTATCCGTTAGCTTTTTTAAATTGTTTACATTGGCAGAGCCTCTAGTTTAAAATGCCACTTTTTTTTATTGAGCTAGGGCCACTACTTCGGCCGCAGTGGCTCTCTAAGAAAAACGGTCACTGCAAAGTTGTACTCCTATTACATTGAATTAAATGTTCTCAATTCAATACTGAATCAAATATAATGCTTAACATATCGTTTAAGTTGTTAAATATTCAGTTGAGTTTAAGCAAATTTCGTTATTTATTATTTATGTCTTGAGTACCAACGAACATCTTTGCGGCTTTTTGCGCACACTGAGAGAAAAGTCCATGGTATTTACAACAACGCCCATGGTAAAAGAGGGGATCGAAAAATTCGGTATAGTTTATTGGCACCGCAATAATAATACGGTAAACACGACTATAGGCGAAAAGTATACCTAAACATGCGATTTGGGTGGCATGTTTGATTATCTATTATCCCCGAAATGATTATACACTATTGTAAAAGGCTTGACAATATAGATACGGTTAATTCAGCGCTGTAACAAAATCGACGTACAAATACTAACGTTGTATACTGTACGTTAAGTTTTGTTCAGTCAAACTTCTACTATTCATTTCAAGTTTGTACAATTCATATGGTTAAAATGAACGTTTTTCAAGTATAATTTATTAGAAGACCTTATGAAAAGTGACCATTCGAAAAAAATTAAAAGAAAAAATGGAAGCCCCAAAAATCCATTTAAACAGTGACTTATATTATAAACAAAGATCTGTGCAAAATTTCACCTAAATCGCACCAAAATCGTGACAGCTTTTCGGAAGTACAGCCGAAATTACTCTCATATCTTATGCCATGGCTGTGCTAAAGATGCCAAAAGTACAGTTAGGTTCTGGGTTCGATTCCGAATGGGCGAAATTTTTTCTTCGAAATAAATCATTACAGGAGGTCATGGAATGGTGAATTATAATAAAAAAAATCAGCGAGGTAGAACTCTTAGTTGCGTATTTCATTTTATTTTGGATTTATGAAATATTCTATGCATTTAGGAGACGGGCATTGATGCCTTGTACCCACACTTGAATAACACACCAAATACGCGTATAGCAGGTTGTATCTTGGAATATGGTACAAATCACGATAAACATTGTCGCAAATCACAGGCAACTTTTTAAATCAATGTGTATATATTTCATTTCACTTTTATAATCTGGGGGAAGTAAATTTTCAATACTATCAGGGAATATCCATTTTATGAAAACCTACTATATTATATACCATTGAAGAATAAACGTATGTTTGTACGATTGGTGGTTGCGGTTTACATATGTGCATAATCCATGCAACTGCTAAAACATCAATAAGCAGTACTATACTTATGGCAGTAACTGTGGCTATAAAATATTATTGTCCCCTCAGGGAAATATATTGGGTTGGTAAGAAAGTCTTGCGACACACAACATGAGTAAAATATAAAAACATTTCATTTTAACAGTAAACAATTATTCAGTAATGTATGCTCCCTCTGTATCTACAACTCGTGCCCAACGTTCTGGTAGACTTTGCACGCCTGCACTCCAGAATTCTTTGGGTCGTGAATTGAAAAAGTCGACCAGGGTATTTTTGAGATCCGCGACATCATCAAATTTGTTATCTTGTAAATAATTTTTTAAAGCTCGAAACAGATAGTAGTCGGTAGGTGCTAGGTCTGGTGAATACGGTGAATGCGGTAGAACTTCCCATCCCAGCTGCGAAATAGATTGTTGTGTCATCTTAGCTACGTGGGGTCGAGCGTTGTCGTGGAGAAGCCGAACTTGGAGACGTTTACGCCTTTTTTGTTTGATAATTTCAGCCAGCTTTTGCAGTTGTGCAGAGTAAGTATTTGCATTTATCGTGGTGTTGGATGGGAGCAGTTCGTAATATAGCATGCCCTCAGAATCCCACCAACAACAGAGTAAAACTCTCTTCACTTCACGGGGCAGCTTAGGGGTCGGATCTGGTTTTTCTCCTTTCGGTAGCCATTGTTGCTTACGTGTGTAGTTAACATAAAGCACCCAGCTTTCATCTCCAGTTACTATTTCTTGAAGAAAATCCTTTCTGTGTGGACGTTGCAGGAGTGAAAGACAGATGGACATGCGTGTCGCTTTGTTTGATTCGCTGAGGTCGCGTGGTATCCAAGAAGAAACAACTTTTCTGTATCCGAGATTTTGTAAATGTTGGAGAATCGTGGGATGGCTACAGCCGAGTTTGTAAGCTAATTCCCGTGACGACGTATTAGGCTTTGCCTTTGTAAGTGCTCGTAGTTCTTCATCGTCAACAGTTGATTTCCTGCCGGACCTAGGTTTGTCTTCAAAAGATGTATCGCCAGAACGGAAACGCTGGTACCAACGGGATATCGTTGAATGATGAACTATGTTGGCCTTGAACACACTACACATATTAGCGGCTGCGGTTCTTCCAGAACGCCCTTGTAAAAATTCGTAATATGCAATCGATCGAAGTGCACTATGATCCATCTTCGCTCGTACTGTCTGCGCGGAACAACTGACTCGCTTATATACCCTACGGCATGGAAGGTTCTAGACTAGTCTTGAATATACTACTCTCGAATGTTGTAGAGCTTCGTTAGAAGAAAACATATTTTAATCGAAAGGAAAGTGTCGCAAGACTTTCTTACCAACCCAATACAATATAGTTAAAATATGGTTGAGAACACCATACATTTCTCTCAGTGTATTAACCTTCCCAACTGAAGCCTTTCGTAATCACTCCGCAGCAGCACTTGGCTAATCCAACCTAACGTTCCGTTCCGTCCACATCAGTCTTATACTACACTATACTGCAGTCGCCGAGGGTACGGGGAAACTGTGAAAAACCCGTACCGGTTTTAACGGCCCTATATTCTTCTGATTCTCCGCTGCACAGATTTTTTACCCAAGCATCTACAGCAGGGTCTCAGAAGTATTGGCTTTCTGCTGCCTGGTTGATGCGCCAGCCGATGCACGGCTGAGCGATCGCCGCTTCGAGTATCGGCAATGCACGATGCTGCTTTACTCGAAGACAAACCCAAACAAACTCGAAGTACCGCCGGAGCCGAACGTCGTCCACCCATCCCCGGTGTCCGTGCTATATAGTTTATAAGGGTGCGTGTGCGTATGCGTTACAGTTAAGATTCGCTTTTAATTTAAACGCGTTACAACTACTCTTTCTTAGTAAAAACTAGAATTTACTGATAAATACATTTTAATGTGAGTTAAAATTCGTCTTAATTATGAAAAAGTAGTTCTAACGAATTGAATCAGTTTTTGGATCAAACCCAAGCCAAGCCGAGACATCGACTTCACTTGGAAACTGTTTTAAGTTATTCATTTTGCTATGAGTCTTTGTTAGTATTAAACCCATACTTAGACCTCATTCGGAAGCAGTTTTTTAATTTCGTTGAAACGAGTTTTTTGGATCAAACCCAACCCGAAACCAAACTTCAACCTCATTTGGAAGTTCCTCAGTTTTCACCCTTTCGTGACACACCGGATCAATTTGACCCGGATAGTACTTCATCCACCTGCCCTTATGGTAGTACTAGCGGATTGACTAGTCAACAGAAAATCTATAAATTATCGAATCTGAAAAAAGCCAAATATAATGTATTTGGGTATGATAATACACATGATACGGAAAATAATTATTTGAGAAGTGCATGTGATAACTGTTTGTATTATAGTTTGGTAAGTGAAGTAACATCGCAATCAGATTTGACTTGAGTTGTCACAGGCCGCCATTTCATGATTCTGGCCATGGAGACTAGAGGTAAAGGAGCCCGAACGCAGTGTTGGAGAAATGGTCTGAAAAAGCGATGACGGCTCTGACTTACACTACCTACCGCGTGGCGGCGCCTCTACTGCGGCGATACCGGTAACGCCGGGAAACGCGGGGAAACGCGGTGATTCGAAATAGTTTGTCGTACATTTGTTCTATAAAATTGATGAGTTATATTGATATGCTTTTGTTCATAGTTATGAAATGTCAATATATCAGTAATTTGTCGACTTGGAGCTGATCGATACTGCAAATGTTTTATTTTTATTCGGTGACATGAACGATTAAATAACCATAAAGCAACCTAACCCCTAATGCAACCCAGCCAAATCCTAATCGCTTATTCGATTTCAAAGAGAAATATAATGGTTGAATTTGAAATAACGGTTGAAATTGAAAAAGTGTATTGTTTATTAATTTTGTTCATATTTCAACTCGAAATATGCACACTAATCCCTCATTGCAATAAAATTGAGCCGGCTTCGAGCGTGGAAAAAAAAACGTCACATATGGCGCCATAACCCTAATTTATTTAACCGGCAAATTATAATAACAAAATATTACCCCAAATGTCATTAAATATGTAAAAAAATGTCTTCTCCTTACCAGTACGTTATCTTTTACGAGGTAACGAGTCACAATATTTTTCAGGAGCACTTTTTTCACTTTATACACACTTTATACACACGCGAAAGAAATACACAGCGAATAAAGACGTATAAAACGGAAATAAAACTTAGAGCTCACTTCGTTGTATGACCAACGCGAAACTTCACAGTGGTATCTTTGGAACAAGAGCGCTACCGTGGCTGAATTTGAAACTAGGAAATATCATCGCTTTTACATGTCACTTTTTCACCCATTCCGCCATATGCGTTCGGACTCCTTTACTCTAGTCTCCATGATTCTGGCAATATCCGTCGCAACGCTTTCGATACATGTCAAGCAGTGTTTGTTTACCGTATGTGTGGGTGTGTGTTGTAGCGTACGTGTAATTTTTGAAAAAGTAAAAAAAAACGCCAAGTAATAAAAAATCCCTTAAAATTGTTATCGCTTGTTTTACTATATAAAAAATTCTGATTTATCTCAAATATCTCAAAGTGTACTTTTCATTTAAGTTCAAAAAATGGTTTTATTTTACTTCTTTAATGCAAATGTAAAAAAAAAAGTGAAATCACTTTTATGAAATAGCCAAGCAAGTTTACTAGTCATGTTGCACACAAAATTGTTAAAGCGTAGGAATAATATTTTTTTAAATATTTAATTTTAAAAAGTCATATTACTATTATAAGGAAAAAATTGATATCACCATTAGATAAAAGTACAAAGTAGGTAACACACAAGTACACTGGAAATGCTGTGCAACGACTTGGCGTGCATGGCAAGGAAAAAGCTCAGGAAGATACAGAATTTTCCGTTCCGATCGCCCGCAAAAATAATTTTTGTGTCGGCATATATATGTATATATATAATTTTACATTATAACGTGGCGTCGACTAACAGGGGTATTAGGAACATTTCAACTTATCATGTCCCATCAGGTACCAGGGCTATTAGCAATCATATCTACTACAGCTTTATCGGTATGAAATTTCACTTTCCACCAGTAGGAGGATAAAACAGTGATGCTAACATTTAAACCTGCCGATGCTGTGGTTTAGAGATGCATACTTTATCCATTACATCAAAGTCTATAAGACGCAATATATTTCATGAAATATGCGTTTATTGTGTTATAGAATAAAAGGTACAGTACTACCTCTCTAAGAGAGCCCTCGCTAAGAGAGAATTTCCCCGCCGTTCCGCTTGAGCGCATTTTATGGCTTCCCCCACCTAGCTCGAGCTGTCCAGTGTACCCGAGGCCTCTCGAGTTTGTCGCGGACAACTCGATAAGAGATCGTGAGCGATTTCAGAAAATCGCACGTCGCACGATTGTCAAATAGATAATATTCCTTTGTATAATAATATATTTTCGATCCAGCCATCCCGTTTTATCTAAAAATGAAATATTTATACATATATATACATTGTATATTTCAACTTGAAGTATATACACAAGATAAATTGTTAGTTACATTTTTTTTGTACACTATATATGTTCGAGTTTCGATAACGAATATACTACGTATATTTTTGCGAACAATAAGATAATTCAACAATTATTGAAAGTCTTACAAATGTTTCCTTCATATGTGTTATAACATTGCAACAACAAAATATACCAAACAGCAGAATAAAAAAAACGCGAAGAAAAAGAAAGATTTACACATCAATATTCAATGAGATATACTTACGCATGAAACGACGAAACGCCAGTACACTTTCCGCAACTCGTTTACAGTTTTCTCAACACTTTCGTTCACGCTCTCTTATCGAGTTCGAGTGGAGAAACACATACACGCTACCACATGCGCGATTTTCGAGCGCGCTAACCTAGCGGTGGGGGAAGGCTTCGGCGACGAATTTCTCGAGAATTTCTTTCCCTAACCGCCCTAGACCGCTCTCTTAGAGAGGTAGTACTGTAAATGCTTTTATATACATTTTTTTTCGTATTATCCAAATAAATTAAGGGAGCTTTCCAGTGTGAAATTTTCAAAAAATCGATTTTTTTTTGCTTTATCGAATAGTATACACTCTTCCGAATATTCCCTGAAATTTTCATGCCGAAATTCAGATTATTTCGGTTACTGTACAGCATTTCTTGGAAGAAGGCAACGGAGCGCTACAGCTGCCGCGTCGGCCGTCTGCCCGTGCGACCGTTATTTCTATTGTCTCGTTCCTACCTGCTCGTGTACCTTCCAACGTGAGTCCGGTTCGTCTTTCAAGTGCCGTGTGGTCGAAGAGTACATCACTCATTTGATTCGTACTCCACATGAATCTGGTTTTTACTTGCATGATAAATGAAGAAATTGTTTGTCGAACTTTATTTTTAACCATTCCCGCCAAATCGTTGCACAGCATTTCCAGTGTACTTGTGTGTTACCTACTTTGTACTTTTATCTAATGGTGATATCATTTTTTTCTTATAATAGTAATATGATTTTTTAAAATTAAATGTTAAAAAAATATTATTACTAAGCTTTAACAATTTTGTGTGGAACATGACTAGTAAACTTGCTTGGCTATTTCATAAAAGTGATTTCACTTTTTTGTACATTTGCATTAAAGGAGTAAAATAAAACCATTTTTTGAACTTTAATGAAAAGTATTGTTTGAGATATTTGAGATAAATCGGAATTTTTTATATAGTAGAACAAGCGATAACGATTTTGAGGGATTTTTATTACTTGGCGTTTTTTTTACTTAAAAAAAAGTTTTTAAAGAGATTTCAGATATTTCTGAAAGGGGAATTTCAATATATCTGAATAAACTAGACGTCTGCAATTTCAAACTCGTTTAAGGTATCTGGCCACCATGTAATTTTTTTTTTCATTTTTTTAAATTATTTTTTGAAAATAAACCCTGAACTGTTAAGAACAATTTAAGCCATAGTATGTATTGAAAAACGCAAAATTGACCAAGTTACAGTTATTTTTCGGCAGGAAGGTTGAGCCGCTGCGGGCGGTCGACCGTGCGGTTCGATCCGTGTTTATAACTCGCACGGTTTAGCTCATGCAGCTGTCCTATTGTGTCCTTTTGCATAGATTAGTCGTTTACTTTGTGTTACCTAGTATAGTGTGAGAACGCTTCCCAGAAGCCAGGCCCGTTATTTCTATTTTCACGAGCGTCAATCGATATTCGACAAGCAACACAGAAACACGTGAAAATATTCTAACGATAATGTCACGAAAAAAAAATGGAAGAAAAACCAACGTCACGACATTATGTGGACGAAAAAGTTTCGACGAGTCGAAGACGTCGATCGAGTAGTATAAAAAATAAAAATCACCTGCCCAATCGATACGAAATGGAGCAGGGAGAGGCGAGTACGAGTCGATCGGCAAAAAATTGAAGGCCAGTGAAGAAATCGACGTACCGATTAGTGCGAATTTCGGATATCGAATTATCAACTTTGTGACCGTTTGTTCTGCGATTAGTAACGTCGTGAAGTGCAAAAAGTGCAACGGTGACATTAAGTTTTCGGAATCGAGTATTCGTGGACTCAGTTTCAAGTTAGTGGTGTCGTGTGACTTGTGTGAACCAACCACAGTCGATTCAAGTCCTCTTATTAACCACAAGGCGTACCACATAAATCGACGTATTCGCATTTCGATTGTTGGGAATTGGTCACAAAGGAATTGATAAATATTGTGGCATCATGGATTTACCGAAAGCGATATATCACTCGTTTTACGACATCGTTGTCAAATAAATTCACGCTGCTGCAGAAAGTGTATGCAACATATCGATGGAAAATGCTGTAAAAGAAGAACAAAAATTAACGGTAAATATTCGGAAGTGGGGCTCCTCCTAGAATCAGGCTAATTTTTGTATAAATGGTTTAATATGGTTAACAAACATCATCCTCATTATTATTGTAATGGCGCATGATGTTTCCGGAAAAAAATAACCATATGCTTTTCGGTGGGTACTTTACCATATGCTTTTCCGTGGGTACTTTACCACATGCTTTTCAGTGGGTATTGTACCATATGCTTTTCCGTGGGTACTTTACCATAAGCAGTCAAGTACCCACCCCAGTGTTCTACGCACCCCACGATTCCACACACCCATGGAATCGTACGCCATTCATTTTCAATGAGAATCTCTGCTTGCATCTGTGCTCCAAGGAGGGATCCATGTCCAAAATTTTTAATAATTTTTTTGAAGAAAAAAATGTCGTGCGCCTCCATAATATTACTTCGTATCATCTGCTATGATCATTAAAAGAAATAAGAAAAAAATTAGCCTCATTCTAGCAGGAGCCCTACTTCCGAATATTCACCAAATTAACATCAGAAATGGGAAAAAGCACAGGGTTGACTGTTTCTGACGATGGAACTTGGCACAAACGAGGTTACTCTGCGTATGCGTATCGCCATAATCGTCGATACGCATTATGGCGTATCGACGATTATTGGATATTACTCAGGGAAAGTGATAGATATAATAATTAAGTCTTCTCACTGCAAAGCTTGTGAGTATTGGAGTAAGAATCTTGGCACCATTGAATTCGAGCTGTGGAAAGAAGATCACAATGAAGAATGTTCCGCTAATCATGAAGGGTCCGCTGGAAAAATGGAAGTCGACAGCATAATAGAAATATTTTCGAGGTCGACGGAGAAATATAATGTCCGTTACGCAAATTATACATTGGAGATGGAGATTCAAAAACGTATAAAGGAATTGTTGACGCCAATCCAAACGAAGAAAAAGTGATGAAAAAAATGCATAGGTCATGTGCAGAAAAGAATAAGCACACGACTTCGTAAAGTAAAAAAAGAAAAAAGCGGTCTTGGTGGCAAAGGAAAGCTAACCGACAAGCTAATCGACGAGCTAACGGTATATTACGGTCTCGCTATTCGAAGATTTTCCTATACAAAAGACGAAATGAAGAAAGCGATTTGGGCAACATTCATGCACAAGATCTCGACCGACGAAAATCCGCAGCATGACAATAGTCCTCCAGGAAATGATTTGTGGCGCTCTTGGCAAAAATCAAAAGCGATGGGCACTTTAGACGCATATACGCATAAGAATGCACTACTTCAAATTTTTTAAGATGCCATTCGACCTATTTATGAGGACCTCACTTCAGATGATTTGTTAGAACGGTGTGAAGGAGGCTTCACGCAAAACAGTAATGAAAGCGTCAACGCCGTCATCTGGTCGATGGCTCCAAAATCGAATTTTAGCGGTGCGAATATCGTCCAAATTGCCGCTGGATATAAGAGTATTCTTCTGATGATGAATGTGTTAAACCTAACCATCGGAGATCGCTGCTACAGTTTCTGCACTGCAGTCGACGAGGAGCGCTGCACTACAGCAAACATTCGCGCCCAAAAAAAAATACAAAAGAAACACGAACAGCAGGGAGAGCTTTTCAAAAAAGGCCCAAGACTCTCTATCAGCTGCCGAAGGAGACGTCTATGGCCCAGGAATTGCTGATTGAAGGTAAGACTCGCAAAAACCGCACTGTCAGCTGAATAACCGCACATTTACTTTCTTTTGCGATTATCTCGAAACTACACTTTTCGAACTGGTACTATGGAAATATCGTTAACTATCGGTCCGATTGCTTTCAAATTTTTATACAATTCTTTTAGATACATTATCTAAAATGTCACGTAGGATTTTTGCGATAACTTGATTAGTTTTTGTTTTATTATTGTTTTTGCTCGAAAAATTTCGGTGAAAAATACGATTTTTTTCTTCAGGTCACCATAATTTTTTTAATGGTCGAAAAAAATAACGGCTACGCTACATTGTAGCGACACTACTCACGAATGAGCTGATTTTTTTCAGATGTTTCATGACCGTGTAACAGCTGGGACAACGACCGCGCGTATCGTGCGGATGGCCTCCGCGGCAATGTGCACAACGGCGCCATTTTAAAATATTTTGAACGGAAATTTATTAACGTTATTCTTAAAGCCCTTTCTGACGTTGTGTAAAGAAATAAAAATATTCCGGCCCATACTTTCGAGTTTTTTTTTTTTTAAATATACCCATTTTTCGATCGGCCAAGGTGGCCAGACGCCTTGAAACATTACCTTTTAGCACTGAACATTTTTTAAAAGAAATTAATACAACTTGTTCTTCTCTTTTTACGATTTTTTTACAATAAAGAATTCACAATATGCTAATTTATGAGAAGATTAATTTTAAATTAATAGAAGTATAGGAAATACAGAGGGGTTACAACTTCTAACATCCATTTTTCAAACAAAAAAGGTTGAAGAATGGAACTTTTTACTTTGAGAGGGTATGTTTGTAATAATTCAATAATAAATTGACAAACGAATAAAAGTAAATTCCTTTTTAAAAACAAAAATAAATTTTTGTTTATTGAAAAGAAGTTAAATTTTTTTCTTTGTACAAATTCTCACTTTACATGAGCGAAAATACCCGTAAATGTCCAATTTTTTTTACCGAGTAAGCGAAATAATAGTGGCCTAAAACAATAATGGTTTTCCTTCAATTTTTAGTACCAAATTCAAAACTTTCATTATTCGGGCTACAGGGCAAAAATTGCGACAACTTTACGCTTAGCATACTTTTTGTGGACACTATCAACTTGGAAAAAATGCCTAAGAATAATATGCGCGATAGCTAGCCGCAAAGATGTCGTAGATTTCGTAATTTAAAGAATAAACAGCATTTTTGACATTTTTTAACTGCACACCTCACAGAAGACAAATTAATTAAAAATGGATTTTTTTCTTACCTTGAAGAGCATACATTCAGCTGTCCAGAACTGCCCTTTAAATTCGTGTACGATGATTGGTCTTTGAGTTATTGATTATTCAAGTCTAAAGTGTCATTTAACTTCGATCATGTAATTGATATATACTTGTTTCAAAGTTTAAGATAGAAAGGGTGATCCAAGGAAAATACGTTTGATTGCGCCATTTGTCAAACAAATTTTTCCTTGTCTGTACACCTTTTCGAAACAAAAACTCGACATTTTCCTTTGCGACGTTTCTTTTGATTTATTAATAACAGAAGATTTCAAGTGGAAGCTTGAAATCTAGAGATTCTAGCCTTTGAAATACTTTTTAAAATGTTCTCCTATGATGATGATTTTCGCGGAGATAGAGCAATTTGAAAATCACAGAAAAAATTTCATAATTTTTTTTGTTCTCTTAATCTTTGTGATCCCAACTCCATGACGCTGAAGTTTGCATCGTTGGAATGGAACGAAAATGAATTCTTCTCAAACGCTCAAACTTTTTTCGGAACTAAAACGAATTCTTAAATGCTCAAACTTTTTTTGGACTATTTTTGGTCGGTGCAGGCTGTAAAAATGCTTCAAACGTTTTTACACACTTTGTTCGAAATTCAATTTACGAAAACTACTTCAATTTAGCTCAATTTACGAAAACAAGACGCTCCTTAATAATACAAATAGAGAAATGGAAAACATAAATACATGCAACTCGACTATATTTGAAATATTTTCGTAGTCAAGGTCAGGTCTCTCGCTCTTACGGTCTCAGAATTCAATTTTTGTTCAAAGCATTCAAACCACTCCATAATTTTCCACTTTTTAGGGCCAAACATTGCCAATGCTTTACAGAACTATGTGAACAAGCTCGGCATCAGTTGTTCTATGAATATTCATTGTTTTGGAAAATTACATTTCCTGTTGTGAAGACAAATAGATTAACTTGAGTCAGCGCTTATAACGATGTGTATGGTGAGCGCGAAAGTTGCACTTTGTAGTCTTTCTGCGCTTTTCAAGAGACACAAGCTTTTTGCAGATGCTCCTGAACCGCGCACAAATTTCTCTACCGCATACTCCAAAGAAACTTTGTTCAGATATAAAAACTGGGAAAATCTCAGCTTTCGTTGGACTCGCAATAGTGCCCAGGCGAAGAGCTACAAGGGTTGAAAGCAACGATTCGTTAGACTTTCTCCACAGTACTGTCCACGTGAAAGCCTCTGAGTAACATTTCAAACTTTCTTTAGAGGGATTCAGTGAATCATCATATCTCTCGCCGCCAAACAAAATGACAAGTTTGATAAACAGTCGGGCAAGTTATTCAAATTTGCACAGAATGTGAAAATTGTCATCTTGTTCAGCGGCGAGAAAAATCTTCTGATGATTCAAGTTATGAAATGTTAGTTAGAGTTTTTTACATGAACAGTACTGTGGAGAAAGTCTAACAAAACATTGATTTCATCACTTGTAGTTCTTCGCATGGACAATATTTTGAGTACAGCGATAGATGAGGTTTTCGAAATTGTTATATCCGAACAAAGTTTTTCCGGTTGAAGTAGGGTAGAAATGGGTTTGCGACACAAAAGTATCCCCAAAGAGCGTCCGTCTCATGCAAAGCGCAGAGAGCACATTGTGAAATCCAGCTTTCGCAGTCATTGTACACGCAGTTAAAAGCACTGACGCAAGACAATTAATTAATCTTCACGACACTATACACAATTCTTTTAAGCAGTTATGAGCATTTATAGATAAACTGATGCCAAGCTTGTTCACGTTGTTCTATGATGAATGCACAATGGTTGGACGCAGAAGGTATGTGATTATTTTTTCTTACCTGTATCCGATGCTAGGAGATTTCATGTGTTTGACCTTTATTTTTTGCGATATCTCGTAAATCGATTATTGCCGTGTCCATAAAGTCAGAGAATTGTCTGAGGTCTGAATCCGCGATGTTAAGAACCTACGTCAAATTTATTTTTGGCTCTGGAAAGAGCCGTTTTTTTCGAGGTTACAACCTTCGTCAAAATTAATATGGCCCTCAAAGGGCCATTTTTTAAAACTTCTTTACACTTCCAACTTTTCCTAAGATAAAAGAAAATTTATATTTTTTGCACAGCCTAACTCTACTAGGGGTTAAGCTCACGGTACATATTAAAATCCGGCCGCTGCGTTTGCTCGGATGTGGCGCTGTCGCGGCTGCGCAGAGCGTCTCAAATGCGTCTACTGCGGGTGTTGACAGGCAAATGTTAATCAACCCTAATAAGGGCGTATGTTTCATGTTTATGACATGGCTGAAAGACTTTATTTGATTCGGAAAACCCACCGAGGCTGGATAAATTTCTAGTCGTGAATTCACTCGGAAATTCAGTGAATATTAAGAGATCAAGGGGATTGAATACGCTCAATCGAAAAATGACTCAAACAAAATCGATAGAAAAAAATTACATTACATGGCAAAAATGTCATTAGGTTTTCGATTTGTCGCTGCGTTTGCGCGTAATGTCGATTGAAAGTTAAAAGTCGTCTGCTAAAAGCCCATCTTACTGTATAAAGAGTCGCGGCGTGTTCGTCAGTCGGTCAGTGGCGTCGAGATCGGTGGCATTGATTTTTTTTATTACTTGGCGTCCAGACGCTACCGCGTCTCTTGATGTGCATTTTGTAACAAGATAAATGGCAGACGCGGCTAGCGAACGCAAAAATGAGTCGATTGAATCTATGATATCTGCTCGAAATGTCCCGTAACCTATATTTTTTATGGAACATACGTGACTGTGACGGTTTTTTTGTTATTCATCGCTTTTCGCATAGCTTTGATCTAATCGGGAACTATTATTATTTCCGTTCCAAAGTTTGATCCCCACGGATTCCCAATATGGTGCGGGTTAAATGCATTGATTTCGTGAATTAATTACTATTATATTTAGCCGGTAAGGCCTGCAGAGTGTTCGTGGACGTCATTTTTTATGTCTCTACTACAGCACATAAAAAAAATCAATTTTTTTTTCTAATAAGGGGGTTCGTGCACGTACTACCTTACGAAACCTTCGTTCGGTTTTTATCGAAAAAAAAACTCGAGATACATTTTGAACATTTCTTAATATGTCTGCATAATTAAAATTCGGATAGTATAAAATTGGATTCTTGTGAACAAATATTGAAAACTTTCTATTTTGGGAAAGTGAGCATTTTATTTTAAATTCGTTATGGTGAAAATGACCCAGTGTGTCTAGGAAGGGTTAAAAGTGTTTCCAAATGAGATCGAATTTTGAGTTTGGATTGGGTTTGATCCAAAAACTCGTTTTAACGAAATGAACCAGTTAAAACTGTTTCCGAATGAGGTCAACGTTTGGATTTGATAACAGAAAAGACTCGTTTTAACGAAATAAATAACTCAAATCTATTTTCAAATCATGTCGAAGTTTGGGTTTGATCCAAAAACTCGTTCCAATGACATGACTCAGTTAAAACTGTTTCCGAATTAAGCCACAGTTTGGGTTTGTTTGAGTACAGTTGTTCGTTTCGGTTTGTTCCCAAATCTAGTTGTAACGAAATTAATCCATTGGTTTCCGAATGAGATAAAAGTTTGGGTTTGGCTTTGGGAGTCAGTTAAAACTGTTTCCAAATGAGATAAAAAATTGGGTTCGGCTTGACTGCAGGGGTTTGTTCCCAAAAACTAGTTCTAACGACGTGAACCAGTTAAAAGTGTTTTTAAAGGAGGTCAAAGTTGGAGTTTGATCTAAAAACTCGTTCTAACGAAATGAACAACTCAGAACTGTTCCCGAGTTAGGTGAAAGTTTGGGTTTGTAATGGGTTTCCATACATAAATCTATTTTTTACCAGGGAAAACTAGTTGTCACGAAGGCGTTCAGTTGGGACTAGTTTTCGCTAGGTAAAACGCGTTTAAACTGAAAATGAGTTTTAACCGTAACATATTTATGTTCTCATGACGAACATAAGTATGTTAGGTGAGGTGAGAAGCTTCACTCGGCGGAAAAAAATTATTATTATTAATAAAGAAGATTCGTTGATGTAGACTTAGGATAAAGGACGAGAGGATTCGGAACTACGCAAAATGATTCACAAAATAACGAAATTTGAATAAATCCGTTTTACTAATGTTTATTACTAAACATTATATATATATATATATATACGCATATACACACATATATATGTATATATACATGTATAGATTAATATTAATTTTATTATAATTTTAATACCTGTCGTGTGTGTTGCAATTATAGTTTATCGTTATTTACACTATTCAGTATAAAATGCGAGTTCGAGATTAAATCACACCACTATATAATAATGTATGTAATAATAATAATAATAATAATAATAATAATAATAATATTAATAATAATAATGTTGTTTTTCGTCGTCACAATATTCGATCTTCTTTCCGTTGCATGTCTCTCTTCTTCTTCTCTCTCTCTGGTTGTTCTCCGTTCGTCACTATCTGTCATCGATTAATAATTATCAATGCTTGTACTCAGGAAAATGCGAAGGGGGCAGTAGGGCAGTATTTTCGTTATCACTAGTGTTGTTGCTCGTATTATTTTTAATCGTAAAATCGTTCGGGTCATCATCATCATCGTGATCATTATCATATAAGAGACGATGACGATCCTGGTAACGATGATGATTTTTAATGGCCTCGTCGTGACGACGATCGCCCGATGCGCCGCTCGTTGCACCGTAACGGCCTATAATGGTACGTTTATCATCATCGTCATCATCATCATCGTCGTCCTCGTCAACATCCGGCGGATTCACGTTGTCGTTGGAACGTCGATCGAGCGGCGCATTCTCATCGGGGTTTATTCTCGTAATATTCGTTAAAATCGCGTCGTCATCATCATCATCGTCATTATTATTAAGTAACTTAGTATGATCGTGATGGGATTGAGCATTTGTGGCCACGTTGTATTCAATAACCTCGTTACAATCGTAATCTAATTTAACGTTTATCTTATCGTCGTTAAGGTCGTTGGCTCGTATTACAAAGTCGCACGAGTTGTCCTCCTCCTCACCAATCTCCTCGTCTTTGTCTACAGTCACGTCGCGTTCGTCGAGGCCGTAGTTCTCGTCGTTCACAGTGGCTTGGAATTGGCAATAATCGGGCGCTCTACTCATTGGCAGTTTTTTCCGTTCTCTCGTCGTCGTCATCGCGGTGTCGTCGGAGCTTTTAGATTTTCGCCTCGCAATGTTACCAGCGCCTGGCAATGCCGGTTGTTTCGCGTTGGTCATACTCGCCGCGTCGAAGCGACGAGACGAGAAACTGCTCCGCGGTGCGCCCGCGAACACGTCCGTCCTCGACCGAGGCGCTTCGCGTACTGGCCGTCGCGTCGAATGCGCCTGCGCGGGCGGCAGCGGCGGCGGCTGCTGCGGCCGGCGGTGCTCCACGCTCCCCACTCCGACTCTTCCCCCTCCACCCTCCTGCTGTCGTCGTTGTCGTTGTCCTTGTCGTCGTCGTCGTCCCTCTACGCCTTCTTCTCCTCCTCCATCTAACTCGCATCGCGCCTCACTCCTCCACCGGGCTGTTCGTCGTTGAGCTTGAATAAATTCATCACTAGAAAATAACAAGACTATACGAGCCCGCTCGATCTATGTTTGGCTCATGCGACAAGCGACATTTCGTTATCTTTTTTTGTTCCTTTGTCTTCTTCTCCTTTCAAGAAAAAGAAGAACACAAAAGGTTTCTACTTGTGCGAGAATTTTCGTGATGCAAAAGCAACGAACGCGTTTCGTCGATATTGTCGTTCGATGCGCGAGCTTGTATTGCTTGGCGTTTTTTTTCTTTCTTTTCTGTTTTGATCGAGAGACGCCGGTAGCTTCTAGACAAGTGGAGGAAAATAAAATTTCGACGCTACTGAGCAACACGCCGCGCGCTCTTTCGACCAGTAAAATTACATTTTACCGGTTGTTTATTACCGGAGAATCGACGTCACGCGAGAACGTTTGCGCATAAATGCTAATTGCGCATGCGAGA
This sequence comes from Ophion obscuratus, assembly GCA_964007375.1. Lineage (NCBI taxonomy): Eukaryota > Metazoa > Arthropoda > Insecta > Hymenoptera > Ichneumonidae > Ophion > Ophion obscuratus. The sequence continues at coordinate 1,359,272 of OZ023314.1, read as the reverse complement.
ATTTATGAAGCTATCACGATTGGATGGTAACCTATGCAGGGTGAATCATTGGAAGTTAGTCACTCGAAAGCACCTATTAATATTGCTTCTAGACGAAAAAGTCAGAGACAGCATTTCAATGGTTTGTCAATGTCTACATTTTGGGAGCATAAGATTTTTTAGCAAGAGGACGTATTGACCTGATTCCAAGGTGACATCCACTTTTTTCAAAAGGGGAATCCCTTTTTTATTAGCCGCAGATGTAGAGCACGAAAAATGAACTCAATATCATAACCTTGGGATGAGTTTGGTGGATTCGCAGAGACGGCACAGTTTTCTGGCCTTATCGATCGCCCGTTTCAACACCATTCGACTATTTTTCGTGGGGAGCGTTGGAAAGCAAAGTCTACAGAGATGTACCAACCACTCGGGAACGCTTGTCGAGCGATTTTTAACGAGACGTTTCGAAGGTTCACGCATCATTCAGAAATCGTGGCGGAACATTTGTCGCGGTGAATGGACAAATTTTTGACGATGTGCAACTAAAGCATCATTTACGCCTGAAACCACTGCCTTTTTTGCTTGCCGTGTTGTAAATACCATATTGCAATTTTTTCGTATTTCAAGGTCATCCCAAGGTATCCACGATATCGTAGGTCGATGGTGTTGTTTCTTTGTGCTCTACATTTGTGGCCAATCAGAATAGGAGTTTTCCTTTAAGGGGCCAGACCACTTTGAATATTTCAAAAAATCGACAGCAAGCAAGACTTGAAGAAATCGACGACGATGAGCAATCAGGAGGGATTTTCTACGGTGGAGGAATTGCCGATTGAGTTTAGGTAAGACTTTTTCATAGTGTAAACGTCAAACGCGTTTTTCTCGAAACAACGTTTTCAAAATCTAGCTCCATCGTATCTCTAAAACTAATAAATCGATTCTCGTGAAATTTGAACCACTTATTGTAAACATGATTCGCAACAAGATGACCCTCGGTGGTTTTAAAATTTCGATTTTTCCTTTTTTTTTGCGAAAAACTGCGAAAAAACGCGTTTTTTAAACTTTTTTCGTTTTTCATCTGTCATTTTTTATTTTTTGATGAACCTTTATATCCGAGGGTCATTTTGTAGCTGGTGTCATACTGAATTTAATGGACTTTAATTTTTTTTATTTCAGACAAGCCGTTGCCGAGTCGTGATGGGGCTACCTAGCCCACCTATTTTTGAGGCGTTACGTCAAACTATAGATTTTCTTCTTAAACATGAATAAAACTGAATAAACGTAAATAAAAATTTGTTTCAAATGTATTTCAAGACTTTATTCATCAAGCCCAACAACTTTTATATTCATATCTCTTATAAAATCCTTAAAAAATCGCGAAAATAGCCTTTTTCGTGTCTCCAAAGTGGACTGGCCCCTTAAACAAAGTGGAGGTGACCTTGGAAACAGGTTGATACCTTCACTTAAAAAAAATGCAAGGCTGTCAAAATGTAGACATTGACAAACCATTTAAATTTTGTCTCTGACTTTGTCCTCTCAAATCAATATTTGTAGGTTTTTTCGAGTGACTAACTTCTTGTGCATGTAGAACGGTCTATATTTATAAATATTGTATTAATACCAATATATATATGTGTGCGTGTGTGTGTGTGTATTATATATATATATATTAGGGTGATTCGTTTCAGGGCAACTTTTTTTTTCGACCCATCGTGCCCAAAAAACTTTAGTTGGTACCCAAAAAAAAACTTTCGTGAAAGGGGGGTATTGTTAAAAAATATTCAGAGGTCGCGAATCAAAATTGAAGGTTTTCCATTTGATTAACATTGAAAAAAATGTTTTTCTCATTATTAGTGTTACCATTCCGTGAATTTTGATATCGCGATATTTTCCAAGTGGGTTCTCATAGGAAATATGATACTCCACAATAAAGTTCATTGAACCATGGCCATAAATTCAACCGTTTCAGCGGCATCATTATTTCAAGTGAATATTGTATGAAAATATCTATTCAAACGGCTGTAACGCCTAAGCTTTTAGATATATCGAAAAAAATTCAGATGAGAACTTTGTAGAGAAAGTAATTTTCTACAAAAAAGTCTTATAAGCCGAGCCCGAAAATTCAACTCTTTCTCAGCTATCGGTGGATAAAGTAAAATAAATAGATTTTTTTTTAAACAAAAAAATCTATCTATTTTACTTCATTCACCTATAGCTGAGAAAGAGTTGAATTTTCGAGCTCGCCTTATGAGACTTTTTTGTAGAAAATTACTTTCTCTACAAAGTTCTCATCTGAATTTTTTTCGATATAACTAAAAGCTTAGGCGTTACAGCCGTTTGAATAGATATTTTCATACAATATTCACTTGAAATAATGATACCGCTGAAATGGTTGAATCTACGGACATGGCTCAAGGAACTTTATTGTAAAATATCATATTTCCTATGAGAACCCACTTGGAAAATATCGCGATATCAAAATTCGCGGAGTGGTAACACTAATAATGAGAAAAACATTTTTTTCAATGTTAATCAAATGGGAAACCTTCAATTTTGATTCGCGACCTCTAAATATTTTTTGACAACACCCCCCTTTCACGAAACTTCGTTTTTGGGTACCAACTAAAGGTTTTCGGACACGATGGGTCAGAAAAAAACGTTACCCTGAAACGAATCACTCTAATATATATATATATATATATATATATATATATATATATATATATATATATATATATATATATATATATATATATATATATATATATATATATATATATATATATATATAATACATTGGTGTGTGCATGTATGGACATAAATTGTGTATATATAACGTGTCCCATTCATCGTGAGCCATCGAAATAACTCAACAGCCAAGGAAATGGGAAACTCCCGAGACACGCATCGAGTACATCCAAGCGAGCAGTAAAATGTTTAAACCACGTTTTCATTTAGTGCACGTTTTTAAGGCGATTTTAAGGTCAACTTAAAAAAAAATGTAAATGTATATTTTTTTCGGCGGCATCTTATTCTTCGTAAAAAAGGACGATACAATCAACCGCAACATTTTTTCATTTGGCCATTATTCTTTTGGCAAAACGACAAAAAATATTGCAAACGATGGGCCTCCCACTTGCAAACATAAATTAATGCAGGAAAAAAATAATGGACAAAGTTAAAAGAGAGTCTCTTTGCGGATAATGTAACAAGCATTTCGAATAACCGTGCCCATCATGATCCTTATAAAATGGTGACAACCGGGGCTCGCATCGTGTAAGAAATTGCTTCGTGTTTGTTGAATAAAAAGTTTTTAAATATACGCGAAGGTAAAGGCGAGAAAGAAAAAAAAATTAGGAACGAAGCAACTTCTTTTCTTTACGGAGGATAAAATAATGCTATAAAAAATATAGGTTTCGATTTTTTTTAAAGTTGACCTCGAAATCACCTTGAAACTGTCGATTGAATAAGAAAGCGATCTTGCCATTTTACTCCTCGTCTGAATGTACTCGATATGAACACCCTGTATATGTAAATGTGAATGAGTATGTGCGCGTATATGCAGAGACGAAAATGGAAAAAGTGCCGAAAGAGTTTGTCAATGCCAACGAACGCGCGCGCTACACTTTGAGCAAATTATAGTCAAAACGACAATTATGATAACGATGATAAGAATACTAACAATGGTAATAATGACGACCGAGAAATCATGATGAGAATAATGCAAGTAACCCTGACAAAAAAAATGGATACGTTTTCGGCATCATGTGTGAAGCCCCCCCCCCCCCCCTCTTGCCAGCTTCCATATTTTTTTTACATTTTTCCCTATTTTTCTTCCTTTTCATTCCATTTGATCTTTGGATTCTCATTTGTTTATCAATTGGTCGATGTTTCTATTCGGTCGATCCTCGTCCCCAAGTTGATGAGGGTACTCGATTTTTTTTTCAAGGGGGCCGGGGGTGGAGGATCATACGACGGGGGGTGCGAGACTGAGGAACGTTAAACACGAAGAAGATCATTTTGAGGGCAAGAACAACGGATTCGAGGCAGTCACTCGTACAGAAAAATGCGAGCTGTTTTTGTTTTGTTTGTGTTTTTCGTTTTTTGTTTTGGGAAACGTCTTTTTTTTTGCGAATATGTCAAACCAGAGCTCCATTTCAAAAACAATGGAGATTTTTTTTACTAGTCTTATCGGTGTTAAATGTTACGGCAACTACGGGAGGAGAAGCCGTGAAAAAAACCCGAACCAAGGAATTGAAATTTTGTATTGTTGGGAAATGGTAGTAAGCCAAACAAACACAAACAAATGAGCAGTCAATCCGAAAAAACAGATTTGAACAGAGAAGCAAGAAATCCGAACACACAAACTCAAACCAAGAAGCAATCAACCCGAACAAACAAACCCAAACAGAGAAGCAATCAACCCGAATAAACGAACGCACTTCGTATATCAGTAGATGCGCCCTGAACACATTTATTGTCAACGTCCATTGTACAGTAGTAGTTGGAAACTCGAAAGGGCAAACAAAAACACAACGAAACCAAAAAAACTCAAACAAACTTTACTTGTACAGTAGCAGTAGTAGTGCCGACACATTCATTGTGTACATCCATTGTACAGTAGTACTAGGAACCAAAAGAAACAACAAAATCAATAAAACTTTGATTGTACAGCAGTAGTAGTGGTCCCAACGCATTTACTGTATAAATCCATTGAACAGTAGTAGCAGAAGCGCAAAGAAACGATCAACCCAAACAAAAATACAAAGAAACCAAAAACTCTAACAAATGTTAACTGTACACTAGCAGTAGTCGCCTCAACACATTTATTGTATACGTCCATCGTAAAGTGGCAGTAGTAAACCGAAGAAACAAAGAATCAACCAAAACAAGCAAACAAAAACGCAAACAAACTTTTTTTGTACAGCAGTTGTAATGACCCAATGCATTTCATGTACACGTATGGTGCACAGCAGTAGTAGTGGTACAAACAAACCTAACCAAATAAACCATAAATCCGAACGAATAAACAAACAAATAAAATCCCCCAAAAAATGAAAAACTATAAACGAGAACAACCTAAACAAATTTTAATTGCACAGTGGTACCAGTGACCTCAACGTATTCCTCGTACACGTTTATTGTACACCAGTTGTAATTACCCAATCGAGCCCGAACAGCCAAACAACCGAACTAGCCAACCCAAACAAACTTTGCATAGTAGAAGTGAACCCAAAACATGCAATGTCCACATCCATTGTACAGCAGCATTAATAGTAATCCAAACAAACAAAAACGACCCAAACAGATGTTAACTGTACCCAAACAAACAAAATCATCCAACCTGAATAAACAAATGCAAACAAACGTTGCATAGTAGCCGGGGATCCTGATGATGCCACTAATGTTCATATTCATTGTACTGTAGCAGTAGTAGTAATCCAAACATTCCCAATCGAATCCAAACGAACAAGAACAGCTCGAGCAAATTTTAACTGTACATCGATAGTTTGTTTGGTTTTTTGGCCCGAACAAGCAAACCGAAACAAACTTTGCATAGTAGAAGTAGACCCAAAACGTATAATGTCCGCATCCTTTGTACAGTAGCAGTAGTAGTAAACCAAACAAGTCCTATCAAATTCGAACAAACCCAAATAAACAAAAACAACCTAAGCAAATTTTAACTGTACATCAGTAGTTTGTTTGTTTTTGGGACCTAAAACTTGTAGTGTCCATAGCCATTGTACAATAGCAGTAGAAGTAACCCAAACAAATCCAAACCTAATGAAAATCAATCATCCCGAACAAGTAAATCCAAACAAACTTTGCATCGTTGAAGTAGACTCAAAACACGTAATGTCCACATCCATTGTCGTCGTAGCCCAAACAAATCCAATCGAGCTCAAATAAACCAAAACAGTCCAAGCAAATTTCAACTGTACATCGGTAGATTGTTTGGGTTTTGGGAAACCGAAATATGTATTGTCCGCGTCCATTGTCCACCAGCAGTAGTAGTAACCCAAACAAATGTTAACTGTACATCAGTAGTGGTACTCTCAACACACCTATCGTGCACAACCATTGTACAAAAATTAAAATAAACCTAAACAACGAAACAATCCTCGCACGCGTACCCTACAGTACTAGCAGTCAATTACGGTTTTCAGGCTTCTCTCCCCGCATTATTGCCTGCAATAATCATTGACAACCGAGAAACACAGTGGATATAAATCCGACCTATCTTGCTGGAGCTTTCGACACTTTCGTCCTTCTTCCTTCCAAATGATAAAATTAATCGGCAAAAGGATCGTTCCACGATAAAATGAAATTTGGCAATTGGTTCGGGTGTTTTGTAATACACGGAGATACCTTTCGCTATCGGGCGTATCGCCCCTAGTGTTTGAGCCTCTGTCAGGATCGGCAGTTTCATAGATTCCCTCCTCCTCGTGCATTTGGCAATGCTGGTGCGTATGCGGATGAGTGCCGTACGGGCTTCGAGCCGTTGGCTGCCTATATCGGCCATAGACGAATCTGTCGTCGTCGCGCACGCGGCCGCATCTCCTGCTTCTACATAGTGCACGATATATATATTCATTTTTTTAAAAATTCATTTACATCTCTTTCCACTCGCGTTTCCCTCTTCGCTACATTTCTTCTCTTCTATCTTTTTTTCATCTTCATTTTTTGTTTTGTTCGATTTTTCTTCTTCTGTTATTTGGTTTTCTATACTTTTTTTTTTGAATTAGTTTTTCAGGCTCCCAATCGTGTTTTGAACCGCGGGAATTTCTCACCAAAAGTGACTCGACAGTGCCCCGAGTAGAAGAAGGATGATAAACAAACGGAACGACAATGGAAAATTATAGCGATTTAATGAGCAGAAGCGTTTTGACGATGACTGGGTCAGAGAGTGACAATGAGAGAGTGAGAGATTGATTTATTGATTGATAATATTTATTGTGCCTTAGTAAATACAAATAAAATATGGTAAAGTATAAGCAGGAATTTGGTGAAATGAAAATTTGATATTAAACGATAAATAAACAGAAATTTCGGCTATTGGGATCCCATAGAAAATGAAAACATACAGACATTGAAGAAATAGGGATTCGATGTAAGATCTGGTGAGATGGAAAATAAAATATAACAAAGGTAAAAATATGAAGAAAAATAAAATTAAATAAAATAGACAATCCAAATACAAAGCGAAGCTCGATATAAGCAAAAATAATATTACTAATATTATTAATCGTAAATCCAAGATTAATTTAATAAGAAAAAGAGAGGGATCGATTGATTGATTGGCTCATCAATTGATCATGTTTGTTATGCCTTAGTAAGTAAAATGAAAATTTGAAATAAAACAAAAGGTAAATAGAAATGAAAACAATAGGGATTCGATAGAAAACAAAAATAAGCAATATAAGATGCGAAGAGATAGGAAATAAAATATACCAACGAAAATAAACATATTTAATATTTTCCTTTTTCGGAGGGGAAAATTGGAGTAGCATTGAATAAAAAATAAGTTACAATCAATTATTATACCCAACGATAAAATATAAGGAATAAAAAAAATTCGCGAAAGTTTAATAGATTTAGACATTTTTTCTGAAAAGTCGCAGCTACAAAAATTATTTTGCTAGTCATATTTTGTCGAGTTTTAACATTAATATTTTCTTTAAACATTTGGTGGAATAGCTTTTATTGTCACTAGGGAAACTTGAAAAAAAGTCACACGCGTAGAGCAGTGTATATAAGACATCTAGACACATTCAGTATATAAATTATTAGATAGAAATAGGGCCAGTGTGTCATCCCCATAGAGTGCCGTATCAATTAGAGGATTTTTAAAGTAGTAATTTTTTGTTAAAAGTTCGGCAACAGCTTGACATTTTGTCACTATACTGGGATGTATTTTCACTTCGTTATAGACGAAAATCAGTTGATTGTTAAATATTCGAGTTTGTGAACGGAATATCTTTAAAAACATAAAATAAAACAGAAAATTACAATAAAAAGCACAACTCGATATAAACAAAAATAAAACTGTAAACCCAAGATTAACTTTATAAGAGAGAGAGAAAGAGAGAGAGAGAGAGAGAGAGAGAGAGAGAGAGAGAGAGAGAGAGAGAGAGAGAAAGAGAGAGAGAGAGAGGAACATCAAGTATTGCAAGTAAAATGAAAAAATGGCCACACCAACAGAATATTTTGCTACTTTTCATCAATGGCTACGTGACCTCAATCGAATTATTATAATTATCACTGAATTGTCAATCGATCAATTAATTTTCGTAAAGTTTTAGTCTGAATTAATCATGTTTTAAATTATGATAAATGATCGGGCACTGAATTTGACAGCTTTGCGAGCATCTCCATCTGTTTTTTCTCTCTCTCCCCCTCTCTCTCTTTTTTTTTATCAAGCCATAAAGTTTTCGAGTCATAAAGTTTTTAAAATGATTTACCATGTTTATTATTTCTTTTTATCGAGTTTTTTCAAATTTTCTTTATATAAAAAAATTGTTATACTTTTTTTGAGGATTGTGAACCAGAGGATTTTTCCATCCTAGTGCACTAATGGACCAACTCTCTATCTCTCTCTTTGGAGTTTTTTTTTATTTCACTCTTTCACCGTGTTCGTTCTCCCTTGCAAAAGCAGGCTTGTCTTTTGTACAAACAACCAGTCCTCGTCAGTCTCCGCATTTGGCATTCGAATTAATGACGTACTAATAAGCATCGATGATGGGAGTTTGCGAAGTAGAGAGTGAGCAAAAATCGACGTTACGAGAGCGTTAAGAAAGCCGCGTTATACTTATGTACGAGATGATCTATGTACAGTGAGATAGTGACTTGAAGCAATACATTGAAGAAACCATGTAAAATATATATATATACATATATATACAGGATGTTCCATTCGTCATCCGACATCGAAGTAACTCGAGAATAACTAACTAAATGGAAAAATTCCGAGACCTGTAACGTTTTTTTTTCTCAGTCGACGTTTTTGGGGTACATTCAAGGTCAACAAAAAAAAGTATGAAAGTATGAAAAAATTCAAGGTCAACAAAAAATTGACAACAAAAAATTCAAGGTCAACAAATTCAACAAATTCAAGGTTCAACAAATTCAAGGTCAACAAATTCAAGGTCAAAAATTCAAGGTCAACAAAAAATTGACAACAAAAAATTCAAGGTCAACAAATTCAAGGTCAACAAATTCAAGGTCAAAAATTCAAGGTCAATAAGTAAGTATGAAAACATTCAAGGTCAACAAAAAAAAGTATGAAAAAATGTTGCGGCCAATAGTACCCTATTTTTTTACGTAGAATAAAATGCCGCTGTAAAAAATCTAGATTAGAAATCTAGATTTCTAATTTAGATTTTTTCATTTGGCCAGAATTTTCGGACATTTTTGAATAGTTGGTTATTTTTTTTCAAACAGACACGAAGTAATTTTGTGCGCAACGATGTGGGCTACTTTCGCCACGATTTGACTCTCTTGCTGCTTTATCAATTATTCATTCGCCATGTTAATTTATGTTCGCAAATGGGAGGCCCATCAATGTCAACATCTTTTGTCGTTTTTGAACAGAAATAGTGGCCAAATGGAAAAATATTGCGGACAAAAGTACCCTGTTTTTCTTCGCGTAGAATAAGACGAGGCGGTAAAAAATATAGATTTTAGAGTTTTTTTTTAGTCGACCTTGAAATTACGCCTAAAACGACTAAATAAAGAAACGAATCCTGCCGTTTTACGCCATACTTGAACTACGGAATTTTCCCATCCATTTCGCTTGTCCCGAGTTATTTCGCTGTATCGGCTTAAGGGGTCTTCTCACTTTAGACGCTAAAAAGGGTATTTTCATGATTTTTTTTATAGGTTTACATTGTAGATATTGATGTAAAAGTTGTTGCACTCAAGGCCACTCTAGAGGCCGAAAAATAGGCTTTTTGGGTTTTTTTTCCAGATAAACTACAAAATAAATTGAGATTACAAAAAAGGGTGTTTATCATACATATCAGTGAGAGTATACTTTAATTTTTTTGAAGCGATTCATTTCAAAATGGCGGTTGTGCCGCGTTTGTCTCAAAACGGCATTTTTTAAAGTTGGCCAGAAACAACTCACAAGGAACATCCCTCAGGTGACACCCTTCGATTTTGTTGGAATTTGGATATATTATTGAGCACTGAAAAGTAAGCGATACGTATTTTTTTTTATCTGCGGAAAAACGGTTTTAAGGGGTGAAACCACCCCTCGAAAAAAGCAAATATAGGGGTGGTTCATCCCCTTATTTTTTTGCATTGTCACTATAGTGGATTTTTCAATGGTTCGGATCAGAAGAAGTTTCGTTTTCGATTAATTAAAATCGGTGGACTCCTTGTGTGTGAAACTGCTGCCCAGAGATGACTTTTTTCGAGGGGTGGTTTCACCCCTTAAAACCGTTTTTCCGACGATAAAAAAATATACGTATCGCTTAGTTTTCGGTGCTTTATAACATGTCCAAATTTCAACAAAATCGAAGGGTGTCACCTGAGGGTTGTTCCTGTCAGACAATTTTCAACCGATTCACTTGAAATGTTGAATATATCTTGAAAAAATACATTGTCTATGGAAGTACGTAGGTTTCTTTTATTTTACGATTTTACGACATTTTTTCGGCAAATTTTTCACTTTCCAAAAATTTGCGTCATATAATTGTTAAGAACAAATGAACTATGCAAAATACAAAAAAGTTTATAATATAGATATTGATATAAAACTTTTTACACTTAATAAATACACTTTTGAAATACATCATTTTTTTCACGTATTTGTGTAAGCCAAACAAACTTTAAACGCGTTTTTCTCGAAACAACGTTTTTCCACGGCTTGTTGATAAAATCTTCGGAACCACTGAACCGATCCGTATGAAAGTTTAACCACATATTTTTTATAACCATAGCTATAGCGCATATCAAGGATTTTTTAAAATTTCATATTTACTTTTTTTTTGCCAAAAACGGTGAAAAAAAAACGTTTTTTTTGGTTTTTTCGAAAAATGTTCGCCGTTTTGTTATTTTTGCATATATCAAACATTTTATGATATGCGCTATAGCCATTGGCATACCGAATCTTAAAACGTTTGATTTTTTTGTTTCGGATGATCCATCTCCGAGATTTTATCAACAGCGCAGACCTACAATTTTTTTACGAAATTTTTTTACCTACCATTTTCATCTATAAATAGTGACTTAATAATAATTTTTTTAAATGTGTTATATGCAGGTAAATTTTCGAAAAATTGATTTGAATTTTTTTTTTTCGTTATGTACATATATTCAAGTACACACACAGAAAATTTCCATTCAGTCCGGCGAATATTCTCGAAGTTACACGCACATTTGTAATGACGTGTCAGAGGATTCGAAAGTGCTTTTGAAACTTTAAACGCGTTTTCCTCAAAACTGATCAGTGTTAAATTTTAACACAATCTTTTCAAGTATATTTTTCAGTAATTAATCGAAGGTTTTTTCTCACCGATAAATATTTTCTATTTTATTAACACTTTAAGGCCTAAATTTGTGTCAAAAATGGATTTTCGACAACGTTCACACTGGTATAGCCCCTTAAGTGTGACAACTTTTATATCAATATCCACAATATAAACCTACCAAAAAAATGCATGAAAATAGCTTTTTATATCGTCCCCTTGAAAGGAACACCCTGCACAATAATAAAAGATGGCGCGACCGAAACGCGCTCATCACGCGCCATTATCGGGACAAGACGTGTGTGCTTACCCTTGCGAGGATTCGCTGCATACGGACGAGTCTATTCTGTAATGTCGATCGCCCTCGCCCTCGGAGATCCTCATGTCCTCGGAGCCGCTGGGGCTCATGTGCCTCGCCGAATGATGCTCGAGTTGTCTTATGAGGTCCTCGAGGTTGCGTATGCGCACCGGTCCGCAAGGCGGCACGTCCTCCTCCTCGTCCTCCTCCTCGTCCTCGTCGTCCTGATTGTCGATGTGATCCTGGACCTCGTGTTGCTGCTGGGACGTTTGCTGCTGCTGCTGCTGCTGCTGCTGTTGCTGTAGTTGCTGATGCTGCGGCTGCAACTTCCGGTAGGTGTCGCTGTAGCTGCAATCGACCAGTGACTTTCGCAGCCCTTCCTCGTCCAGCAAATTGCTCGAGCCGGACGGTGTGCTCGTCATGCCACGCTGACTCTCCGCGTTTCTCAACGCCTCCATTATGTGACCGTGATAACCGTTTAGACTGTTCAGGGTGCGCTGCATGTCCACCATCGTACCGTCTCCCATACCTGCGTGCAACAAACGCCACGTCACATCCCGTAGCCCGTGGTCGGTTTTCGAACTATAAGACAGGCTTTTTTGCTTTGTTTTTTCTCTTTCTTCTAGAACAACCGCGAGACACTAGAAAACGCGGGGCAAAGGAAAAGCGAGCGATGAGGTGCGAGAGGAATCGAGAGGGCAAACCGCGTTGAGGGGTGGGGGGGGGGGGGTTGAGACGCGAGAATTTTCTCATTGTACACTTTGCAATGACACGATGCTCGAAAAAGAAGACAAATTATCGCTTTGTTGCACGTGATATCGAAATAATAATAGCCCTCATTGAACCGGTGCGATGGTCTAGTGGTTAGCGTGCTCGCCTCTAAACCAGCGGACTGGGAGGTCCCGGGTTCGAATCCCAGTCGCGGACATTTCGTCGTGAAATGTTTTTTTTCGGCATTTCGCGGCAAAATAGGATTAGTTCCACGACTGGGGGGGCGAACTCGATGGCCGGCTGCTATTGGTGTAGGTATTCATCGTGACAGAAATGTCATGATGAATACAATACAGAGTCGGCTGCGGCCGCAAGAGGGGGGAACAGGGAGAAAGATGAACACAAAGGAAGTAAACAGTAGAGGAAAGAAACGGTGACAATGAAAAGAAGAATAGGTAACAAACGCGAAAAGCGTGTACCTAAGGAAAAAAACAAAGTAAAAAAATTAATAATCCTCATTGTAACAGAGTTTAAAAATAGTCGAATAGTAGAAGAGTAAACAAATTAATAATAATCATAACACTAATAGTAATAGTAATGAGTGAGGGAGCAGAAGAGTTGAAATTCTAGGATAGTGGTGTAGAGTTGAAATAGTAGAATAGTCGAATATATTGTAGACGATGATAGTAACAATAAAATACTAATGATAATAACAATAACGATAGTGGTAGTAGAGTTAACATAGTACAATAGTGGAATAGTAAATAGTTCAATAATGATGATGATTACAATTATAGTTATGATGGTAATAGTGATAGTAGGAGAGTCTAAATGGTATAGTAGTAGAATAGTAGCGTATAACAGTAGTAATGATGATAATGTTAATAATAATCATGATAATCATTAGCAACGAATATAACAGCAATAATAGTAATAGTAGTAGAGTTGAAATGGTAGAATAGGAGCATAGTAGAAAAAAATTATAATAATGATACTGATGATCATGATAATAATGAAAGTAATAGTGATGATGGATGACTTTAAGTCGTGGAGTAGTAAAATAGTACACTAACCAAAAAAAAATTGAAGGAGCAGAACATTTCTTCAATTTTTATGTGTTTTTTTAAGCGCTGTATCTGCGTGAAAATGGTCGTATCGAGATGAAAATAAAAGCATTTTGAAGCTTCAAGTTTCTAGTTTTGAGATCGTCTGTGAATAAAATTTTGTGAGCTACGGTGATCGCGCAATCATAAGACATAGCGCGAGACAAACATTTGCCAATTTTTTTTTTTTTTTTTTTTTTCAAGGGTACACGGGCCCGGGAATTTTCGTTTAGTTAAATCAATACATAGGTCAGTTAGCTTCTTTATTCAGTTTCAATTTGTTTTTTTTTGTCTGTCTACGTCAATTTTTTGCTGATATATCCGATTTTGAATGACAAAGAATTCTTTTGTCTTTGATCATCGGTATCTCAGCAACCAATGATCGCACAGGGAATTACAGCTTTGAAAACTTGAATAAATTTCCTTCAAGACCCTTTCCTTGATTTTTTTAAATTTTGTTTCACCCTTAACATTAATTTGAAAAAAAAGGACAAAAAACGACTTTTTATGGTTTTCAGTGAATGTACCGCTACTCTACAAATATTTATGGAAAGAATAATGTTGCCCGGTTTTTTCAGCTTAATGTACCGACAATAGCCCTGTAAATTTCCCAATTCATTCATCGCACCGTTTTTCTAGACCGAGTGATCAAAGTTTGACAAAACAATTAAAGAAACAAGTGCATTGTTCCTAAACATCGTATAATCATCATCAAAATTAAGAGACCATTTTTTTCGACTTTTTCCACAACTTTGCACTAGTTACTTGTTAAATTTGATTTTTTTTTCATATAATTTTTTGAAAATTTGTAAAAAATTTAGGAAACAATACTGTTGAAAAAAAAGTTGAGACAATAAAAGTAACAATAAAAGTTGAAAAAATGGTTCTTTTAATTTTGATAATGATTACACGATGTTTAGGAAAAATACACTTGTTCCTTTAATTGTTTTGTAAAACTTTAATCCATCGGTCTGGCAAAACGGTTCGATAGATCAATTTCAAAATTTACAGGGTCTTTCCATCAATACTTGAAAGTAGAAGCACATTTACTGAAAACCCATAAAAAGTCATTTTTTTGTGCGTTTTTTCAAATTAATGTTAAGGGTGGAAAAAAATGCTCAAAAATCAATGAAATGGTCTTGTAGAATGTTTATTCGAGTTTTCAAAGCTGCCCTTTAATTGCCTGTGCGATCATTGGTTGCTGAGATATCAATGTTCAAAGACAAGAGGATCCTTTTTCATTCAAAGTCGGATACCTCAGCAAAAAATTAACGTAGAGTGACGAAAGAAAATCAAATTGAAACTGAATAAACAAGCTAACTGACCTATGCATTGATTTAACTGACCAACATTTTTCCCGCGCTTGTGGACCCTTGAAAAAAAAGTCGAAAATTTTTGTATCGTGTTATTTCTTATGACAGCACGATAATCGTAGCTCACCCAATTTTTTTCCAAAATATCTCGAAACTAGAAACTTGAAGCGTCAAAATGCTTTTTTTTCATCTCGATACGACCATTTTTCACACAGAGGCAGCGCTTCAAAAAATACGAAAAAAATTATGAAATTTTCTGGTCCTTTAATTTTTTGGAGCAGTGTGGTATAATATAATATTAAAAATAACAATAATGTTAATGATACCGATAACATACTATTAAAATATTATACATAAAAAATAACCCAAAAAAGGTCAAACGAAATTAAAGTTGTGCTAACGACCTAAAACAATAATGATGATGACGACGATAATAATGACTATTGTTATATTATATGATGGTATTGGTTGTAGTAGTAGTTATAATACCCAATTTAATAATAACAACAACAACGAAATCAACAGCAATAATAATAATAATACGTATACGTATTATTATTATAATTATTATTTATTAATTATTATATTATTATAATTATTATAATAATAATTATTATATTATTCTAATTATTAATTTATTATTAATAATAATAATAATAATAATAGTGGGGATACTGATTATTCTTTGGGTTCGTTTTGACACATTTAATTTTAGAACTCAGCCTTTCTTTTTTTCTATCAATGCTGCCACTTTCGGTTGTGTTTTTGCGAGATAAGGGACAGCCGGATGACATCCGAGTTTTGAAGAAAAAAAAACCAAAATACGATGTGCGCTTTTTGAGCAAAAGTATTGTGAGTATGCACAGATGCGGGGGGGGGGGGGGTCCTTGCGACTTTCGGCGCTCCCTACTCTAGAGGGATTTTCTTTTTCGAGTGTTCTCATTTTCCGTGTATGCTAGTCAGCAAGAAAATTCGGAGTACTTCGAACTTTTTTTACGATAGAAAAATTAAAGCAAATTTCTGGATCTTTGGGGGGGGGGGCGGTGAGAGGTGCGGTTGGGGGAAGAAAAAAAAACGGAGAAAATTGAGAACGAAACGCAAATACGTCTACGACTATTCAGGCATTACAATACCGTAACCACCGGGTTTCTTTAAAATTCCCTTCTCAGGCAACTTTGCGAGACTCTTTGGTGGGAGATCAATGAAAGAGACAGCCTCCTCGGCCCCCGTACCTCCATCCTCGTCCTCAACTCCGAGTCTCATCATCTGCGGTTTATAATCCCTGAAAATTGCAAAAGAATTATTTTTTTGTAAATTTATTAACATTGTTATTATTTTCATTTTTTAATTTACTATCAATAGATATGTATATGTTTCTTATTATATCCACATATTATATTTTTAGGTATTTAATTTATTATTGATACAAAATATACAATAAATAACATCTGCGGTTTATAGTCCCTGGAAATTACGAACGAAATTTTTGCTTTTTAATTTACTATCATTAGCATTGTTGTTACTGTTCTCATTTTTAAATTTATTTTAAACAAACAAGTATATATTTTGTATCATTTCTATATATATTTTTTTATTTATTTATCCAGTATTTAATTTACTACTAATAAATATTTATGTTGATTTATTAATTTTTTCTATTAATAATCAATAGAAATAGAGACGAATAAATCGATTCTTTTTCCTTTCCAATTATTATCGTTGTTTTTTCTTATTTTTGTTTTTTAAATAAATTGTCAATAAATAAGTATATATTTTTTAAACATATCAACATATTATTTTATCCATTCGTTAGTATTTGATTTATTGTTAATAAATAATGAATAATAACCAACATCTGCGTTTTATAATTCCTGAAAGTGTCGAATAAATCGACATTTTTTATTTCGAATTATTTTCATTGTAGCTACCATTCACATTCCTAAATTTATCGTTAATGGATATTAAAAATGAGCTAATATGAATAAACAATTGATGATGAACACATCTGCGGCTTAATAATTTCTGAAGGTCACGAATGAATCGATATTTTTTAATTTCTTCTTATCATCATCGTTATTATTATTTTCGTTTTCAAATGAACTATCAATAAATACGTATATATAAATGGTAGTACAAATATTTATTGCTTGTAAACCTCCCTGAGGGTATTTACTTAAGTGCCCTTCCCTTCACACAAATACGTATCTATATGTTATTATTGTATTGACGCATTATATATTTTATTCAGTATTTTATTTATTGTTAATAAATTACTGGAAATAAGGAAACCGGAAAATAATGGTTTTTTTTCTTTCTGTGTTTTTCGTTGTATACGTACTTGAGTCGGGTTCCGTCTACATTGCTGATGTTATTTTGAGATTGAAAGAGCACCCGCTGGGTCTCGGTGCAGCTGAAATCGAAAAATTGTTCTCAAAAAAAAAAAATATATATATATATATATATATATATATATATATACACACACACACACACACACATATATATATATATATATATATATATATATATATATATGTGCATATGTACAGGGTGCATATGCACATGGACCGACACATTTTTTGGGGTGATGGGGGGGGGGGGGGTCATTCGCTATTTTTTCACCCTTAGACAATATTCAAGTGTCACAGTAATTGAGATATCATTTTTTTTTGGTTTTTTAAAATTACTTGCAATTTCGCCTTTAAATGGTCATAACTTTTTTGTTTGTGGTTGTCATAGTATGAAATAACTTTTGTTATATTCTGCTATGTATGTTTATTACAAATAAATCATTATTTGATACAATTGGTTTCAAGAAACTGACTCATGAGCTTTAACAGGGGACCGAGTTGAAATTCCAAACTTTGAATGATCAGAACGCTCAAAATTCTGAAAGAATACTACCCCGAAAGAATCGAAACTCCGAAAGAATTTTACACGAAAAACCAAAACTCCGAAAATCTGAACGCCGTCAAAATAATTCGACTATGGAAGTTTTAAAAGTTTCAAAATTTCCAATAAATCGACGAATTATTTCACGAATGTTTTATTTATTAACAAGTCATTTTATGTCATTTTTTAAACTTGCCTAGACAATGTTATACGTTCCACATCAGTTACAGTCAACTATGGAGATTTTTGCTGGCATAATCTTGACGAAACTTGTCATTTCGGAACATTAAAATTAGGAATTTTAAACAGTCGGTGCATTCAAAGTTCGGAATTTCAACCCGGCCCTCATGTCAAGATCATGCCAGCGAAAGTCTACACAGTTGACTGTAAATGATGTAGAACGTATAACATTGTCCAGAAAAATTTCAAAATTGACGCAAAATCACTTGTTAATTGAAAAAAAATTATTGAAATAATTCGTCGATTTATTGAAAATTTTGAAACTTTTAAAACCACCATAGCCGAATTATTTTTACGGTGTTAAGATTTTCGGAGTTTTGGTCTTTCGTGTAAATTTCTTTCGGAGTTTTGATCATTCAAAGCTCGGAATTTCAACCCAGGCCCATCTGGAATTTCGAAACATTAAAATTCGGTATTTCAACCCGGCCCTTTCCAAAGTCTTAAAAATGCGTAAATGTATGAAAAGTGCTAACTTCTAAATTCATTATGAAAAAAACTAAAAGCAATTTTGAATTGAGCTTTGTTTTGAAAAGTTCTCTAGTTTATACCTTTTCCAACGGTATGCTACATGTCATAGAAATAATTTATTACGTGATAAAAATAAAGAGAATAAATTTTTTTTTATAATGAATTTAGGAGTGGACATTTTTCATCATTTACACATTTTTAAGACTGGAAGCTCAAGAGTCACTTTCTTAAAACCAATTGTATCAAATAATGATTTATTTATAATATACATACATTGCAGAATACGACAAAAGTTATTTCGTGCTATTAAAATTACAAGTAACAAAGTTATGACGATTTAAAGGCGAAATTTCGCGTGAAAAAAAAACGAAAAAAAAAATAAATCATATGTCAATTATCGTGACACTTAGGACATAGGGTCTAAATAATTTATTTAATTATTTAAAATTTAAATTTAAATTTAAATTTTAAATTTTATAATGATTTTATAATGAATTTCTAATTTTAAATTTAAAATTAAATTTAAAATTAGCAAATCACCCCTCATATTTATTCATATTTTTCGCGTATATATACCGTTGCAAATAAAAATTACGTTACGCCGAGGAAAAATGGTTTATTTAAGGCCTTGGGCCACTCTAGAGGCCGAAAAATAGGCTTTTAGGGGATTTGTTTTTCAGAAAAACTACAAAATAAATCGAGATTACAAAAAGGGTGTTTATCACACATATCAGTGACTGTATACAATAATTTTTTTGAACCGATTAATTTCAAAATGGCGGCTGTGCAGCGTTTATCTCAAAACTGCATTTTTTAAGTTGACCGGAAACATAACTCAGACAATTTTCAACGGATTCACTTGAAATGTTGAATATATCTTGAAAAATACATTGTCCATGGACGTACGTAGGATTTTTTTTATCTTGCATAATTCATTTGTTATTAACAATTATCTGACGATTTTAAGGCAAATTTTTGGAAAGTGAAACAATTGGTTAGATAATTGTTAAAAACAAATGGATTATGCAATATAAAAAAATCTTACGTACTTCCCCAGACAATATATTTTTCAATATATATTTAACATTTCAAGTGACTCGATTGAAAATTGTCTGAGTTATGTTTCCGGCCAACTTGAAAAATGCAGTTTTGAGATAAACGCTGCACAGCCGCCATTTTGAAATGAATCGCTTCCAAAAAATGATTGTACACAGTCACTGATATGTATGATAAACACCCTTTTTTGTAATCTCGATTTATTTTGTAGTTTTTCTGAAAAAAAAAATCCCCAAAAAACCTTTTTTTCGGCCTCTAGAGTGGCCTAACCCCTTAGGGGGCCAGTATACTTTGAAAATTTCAAAAAATCGAAAGCAAGCAGGACTTGAAGTAATCGACGATGATGAGCAATCAGAAGGGACTTTGTACGGTGCAGGAATTGCCGATTGAGTTTAGGTAAGAGTTTTTCACGGTTTAAACTTCAAACCCGTTTTTCTCGAAACACCGTTTTCAAAATCTAGCTCCACCGTATCGCTAAAATTGATAAACCGATTCTCTTGAAATTTGAACCGCATATTTTAAACATGATTCGCAACATGATGATCCTCGATGGTTTAAAAAATTTTATTTTTACTCTTTTTTTTTCTCGGAAAACTGCGAAAAACGCGTTTTTGAATTTTTTTTTCTCTTTTCATCTGCCATTCTTTATTTTTTGATAAAACTTCATATCCGAGGGTCATTTTGTAGCTGGTGTCGTACTGAATCTAATGGACTTTGATTTTTTTGTTTCAGACAAGCCGTTGCCAAGTTGTGATGCAGCTATTTTTGAGGAGTGACGTTTTTGTACTTAAAAATGAATAAAAATGAAATTTTTTGTTGTTGTGTATTTCAAGACTTTATTTATAAGCCCAACAACTTTTATATTCGTATCTTTTATAAAATCCTAAAAAAATAGCGAAAATAGCCTTTTTTCGTGGCTCCAAAGTGGACTGGCCCCTTAAGAGATAAGGAATCAAAATTCATCGTTGCAACCATTTGTTTTTCTTTTCTTTTCGAAAAAAATTCAAAGTAATAACGTTGTCGTTCGGTCTATTTAAAATTATTTTACGGAGTTTTTATATCCCGGATATACGCCGCCGTAAAAATTGAAAGCAAAAATCGGAAAAAAAACATCTCTTTTTTTCGTTCACCTGTAGGACGGCATGCTGCCGAATTCGAGAATTTTGTTGACGTTGTCGAGGGCGGCTTCTTCGGGCCGATGATTACCGGAAGTGGCGGTGTACGTTTTCTGTGTCGGCTTCAGGGAGTACGGAGGGTCGAATTTCTGGATGGTGCTCTTCCGTCTGCGAGATATCGTTCGTACACGTTAAAATCGGGCTCGGATCGTCGTATATCAACGATTCGAGCCACTTTTTTTTCTCCATGACTTGCTCAATTTCTCCCCTAGCTCTTTCTCATTCTCTCTCTCTTTTTATCTTTCTCTCACTATTTCACTTCTTCTCTCTCCCTCTCTCTCTTTCTCTCTCTCTCTCTCTCGCTCGCTCTCACTTATCTATACATAGACACAGTATATATATATAATATGTGTGTGTGTGTATGTCACAGTTAAAAGCCGTTTTCAGTTTGAACGCCTTTTCTCTAGTAAAAACTAGTTTTGACTGAACGCCTTTCTTAAAACCATTTCTCCTAGTAAAAACTAGATCTTATGTTCAGAAAACCCAAAAAACGAGTTTTTCATAGTGAAAACTAGGACTTATGTTTAGTAACCCAAACAAATCCAAACTTCGACCTCATTCGCAATGTTCGCTGGTTGTTTACCTTACAATTAGTTTTTTTTAGTTAAGGGGTACGTTTAGGCCAGGAATTTTTGTTCTGATTCTCATTATTTTTTTTATAACGGAAAGATTTCTCCACTATTTTTGAGACTGATGTTTTGTTTTATTACTACTTTTGGCTGTTACATGGAATTTTTTTATTTTTCATTAATCTTGAAAAATGACGGCGGTATGGCACGGTCGTCTAAACTGTATTTTTAAAGCTGCCGTGACGTATAGCTAAAAACCTTATCGACAAATTTTGATGAAATTTGGTATAAATCTTTCTAACCTTATTGTCTAAAACATGACTCTAAACGTTTTTGAAAATAAAATAAAAAGTATTTTCTTATTGCATAATGTAGCCATGTGTTTTTCGAAAAATTCAATCTTTTTGTTTCAAAGTGTACGATTTGATCGGTTTTCAATATTTCCCACTTTTTCTTGGTTCATATTCTACGTTTGAGTGTTAATGAAAGAAAAATATTCGTTGGTTTTTTTCTTCAGATTAACCCCGCCGACGCTACGTGTCACGCCGTCTTACAACAACCGCCGCAACCCGTTTAGAAGACATGTTTTTGTTTCAAAGCGTACCATTTGAACGATTTGCAACATTTCTCAATTTTTCTAGGTTCATATTCTGCGTTTGAGTGTTAATGAAAGAAAACTATTCGTTGGTTTTTTTCTTCAGATTAACCCCGCCGACGCTACGTGTCACGCCGTCTTACAACATCCGCTGCAACCCGTTTAGAAGACATATTTTCGTTTCAAAGCGTACCATTTGAACGGTTTTCAATATTTCTCAATCTTTCTAGGTTCATATTTTGCGTATGGGTGTTAATGAAAGAAAGATATCCGTTGGTTTTTTTCATCAGATTAACCCCGCCGACGCTGCGTGTCACGCCGTCTTACAACATCCGCCGCAACCCGTTTAGAAGACATATTTTCGTTTCAAAGCGTACCATTTGAACGGTTTTCAATATTTCTCAATCTTTCTAGGTTCATATATTGCGTATGGGTGCTAATGAAAGAAAGATATCCGTTGGTTTTTTTCATCAGATTAATCCCGCCGACGCTACGTGTCACGCCGTCTGACAATATCAGCCGCAACTCGTTTAGAAGATCATGCCATACCTACGCTATTTTTAAAGATTAGAAGAAAAAGTACCATGTACCAGGCAAAAGTAGTAATAGAACACACCCTAAGTCCCAGAAATGGTGAAGAAATTGTTCCTTTTGAAAAAATCATGAAATTTTTTCAGCATTTTTTTCAAAATCAGCAATTTTTTCGTCGCCTAACGGTACCTCCCCCCTTCAGACGAGTTTTTTCGGGTTTGGTTGGGTTCGATTCATTTCGTTGCAATTCTAAGTTAAGTAAACCCAAACAACTATGTGGTTCTGGTGAAAAACTCGAATTTATGTTCGAAAACTCAAAGAAACAAATCCAAACGAGCCCAAATAGACACAAACAAACCTAAACAAGTGAAACGAATCCAAACGAAATTTGAACGAATGAGTTCAAAAACTCATTCGGGACCAGTTCTCGCTGATTCATTTCGATATAACTCGTTTTTCCTACTTAAGTTAACCGAAACTTAAATGACTAGTTATTCCTAGTGTTGGCTAGAATTTATGTTTGTAAACCCAAACAAACAACCCAAACTTTGACCTCATTCGGAAACAGTTTGAACCGATTAATTTCGTTTTTCTTACTTATGATGAGTTTTACATAACATTCATATTTATTTGTGAATTCTAGTTGTTACTGGAAAAAAAAACTATTTGTAACGAAGGCGTCCAATACGTTCACTTGTTTTTACTAGAGAAAACGCGTTTAAACTAAAAACGGGTTTCAACTGTTATACATATACATATATATATATATATATATATATATATATATATATATATATATATATATATATGTATATGTATATATATATATGTGTGTGTGTGTACATATATTTAAAATATCGAAAACGGGAACGACAAAGCGCATGCACGCTAAAGGTTTTTCCTTTTATCTTTCAAGATTTCTATTTTTTTCCTCCGCTCGTTTTTACTTTCGATTTATACCATAACATTTTTGTTTTTTTTTAAACAATATAACGTACATCATTGGCGTTGGTTCCATTTGTTTTACAACGCTTATCGTTCTTCGGTACGACGTCGTAATTATTTTAATCGGGAAATCCTAATTGTGCAACTACTATTCAGCGCAATTTTATTGTTTTTATTTTCCAACATCTAATCGGAAACTGACTATCGGCGCGCTCGAACTAATGGTCGTTCTTTGCTTTGTGGTGACATTCCGATTCTCTACTAATTATCTTTGGAGTGCGGTTTTTTTGGTTTTTGGAATCCTAGTATTATAATTATGATTGTTTATAGGGTTTGTTTATGTACACGTTTTTGTGGTTGTCTATTTACAGTTTGGCGATTATTTACATACATACACACGCGCAAAGTGAGTGAAAAAGTATTCACACACCCTGCTTTTTAAATAAAAAAAAACCTCTTCGGAATATAGAAGAGTCCGATGCAACGAGCACTATGCTTGAAGAACAAAAAAGGGAAGGAACGATTCAACTATTTTGTATCGGTTTCTTTTATCCTCCAATCCGAGATTGAGGAAAAGACGATTCGACTATTTATCATTTTCTTTATCCTTCGATGCAAATTTAAAAGTCTTTCTTCTATGTTTAAGAGTGCTTTTATTTTGTTTTTTTTTTCATTTCGAGCTATCGGGACTAAGAACTCTAGTCGGGGCATTTTTACTCACTCATGCGCCCATGATGCATCGAACGTCAAGTCAGTACAAAATAATAAAAAAAAAACTACAACCGTCCTTTCCAATCTTTCGTTTTACCACTCTTTGCAATTTCGAGCTTTCACTTTATTATTATTATTATTATTGTTATTACTTTTTCCATTGGAAAAAAAAATTCTCCTTCACTGCTCGATTTCTTTACGAGTACTCCACCGTTACGTTTTAACTTCCATTATTCCAAACGAACCATATTCAAAATAAAATTGAGTTCTCTTTGCTCGATTTGCCATAAAAATAAGAGCGGTAATGATCAAAATGATAACGACAATTACAATAATAATGATAAGTAATAATAAAAAAAGATAACGACAGTAATATCAATGAATAATTATTAATGGTGATGATAACTGTATTGATGAGAATGATGATAACAATAATAGTAATAATGATGATGATAATGGTCATATAATCATAATGGTACTGATAACAATGATGGCGATGATAATGGTCATGATGATGATGATGATTAGAACAATGATAAAAATGATAATGATCATCATCGTGATAATGATGATTGTGATGATAATCATGATAATAATGATTATAAAGATAATAATGACAATAGTGATAATGATAATGATCTTAATACGAATAATAATATTAACAGTAATAATAATGAAAATACGAAAATCAATTGAAAATTAAAAAAAAACAGGACCTCGCTCTGACTTGTTTCAAAGCTTTACTGCTCTTTCCTATTCCTATATCCTTTTTTATCACGCTCATTAAAGAAATCAAAAAGTATCTTTTCACAACCACGTAGCGTGAGTGAATATCGGACGAACGCAATGGATTGCTTAAAAAAGAGAATAAAAAAATCATTGAAGTATCATCGCTGCACACACACTTTACGATGCACATTTGTACGCCAATTAGTTTTCCTTTTTCTCATCAATCTTCGAGTACATGCCCTTCGCAACGTTTAAATAATGAATCCACATATAAACATACACGTATAAACATGGTGACGCACTTTTAATGTTGTAATTGGAATCTTGGCAAAACGAATTGAAATGACAATTACGATAGGTCATATAGTAGCAGCAAGAATTTAATTTACAAACAGAGAAACAAGGTACGATAACGCGCGATAATTGATACAGGAATAATTATAGATAATTGATAGAAGAATCGTTAATTAAACGAAACGAACCGGAGCAATAATCAAAACCCATTCCGTTCACTGTTTTGACGTACGTTTTGACGTACGTATCCTACATACATTTTTCAACAATCTTGTAACGAGAAATATTGGAAGATATTTTTGATTGTGTAATTTTGTTCATTTGCTTGAGGGGTTTTCGTGAGCTTGAAATTTCGGATACATAATTTTTTACCACGGCGGTACACTACTGTGCCGGATTAGAAAAATTTGTTTTTTTTTTGCCTTTCTTCAAAGTATACATATTGAAGAATGTGTGAAAAAAATGTCACGTTGGAATATTGACAATTGACCAAGTTACAGACGATTCAGCGAGAGCAGAAAGCGCACGAATTACGTATACTAAAAATTAAATCGTGTGTTTCTCGAAACGACTTTTCTCGATCTGGCCAGATTCGTAACTCGAACCGATTTTCTATTTAAAAAAAAACAACATTTTTTGAAAATTTAGTCTTTTTTACGATTTCGTATTCGAAAGTTAAAAAAAAAACTAAACTTGTAGTCTTTTTTTGAAAAAGTAAAAATTTGGTCAATAGTACACTTTTTTTGAACAGTCGAAATTTTGAATTTTTTTTTGAAAAATGGCTATCCACGACGAGAACTACATTGATATTAAAAAAGATTATTAAATTAAAACTACATTGACATTATTAGATGTATAAAAATATAACATATATATAATATATAAAAGATATAGAAAAAAACTAAATTGATATTATTAAATAAAAACTACATTGATATTAAAAAAGATTATTAAAAAAAATTATTTTCATTTTTCAGACCAACCATTGTCAAGTTACGTTAAGGGGTTACCCCCACTTGCGATTTTGAAAAAATCGATTTTTTTTTATTGCATTTTTTTGAAGTATAAGTATCTGAGAATATGTCCTGAAAATTTCAAGTCGATCCGAACAAAATTGACTGAGATATGAGCGTTGAAAGAGAAGAATCCGTTGTGTAAACGACCGGAAATTGAAACTTTAAACGCGTTTTTCTCAAAATGGCATTTCTGAAGTCGGTGACCAAGATTACTCGAACACTAATGTGCCGATCTTCTTGAAATTTTGCAAGCTTATTTAATACATAAAAATGTAGTCTTTAATTGTTCGATTTTTTTTTTCGAAAAAAATGGCCGTTTTATAGCCAAAAAACGGCCGTTTTTTTTTTTGTTAAAATCGAACCATTAACTTTGACCGTCCGCCATTTTGTGAAAAATGAATATTTTTTAAAATCCTTCGATTAAAGACTAGTTCATACTTATATTTGACTAAATCCATCCGCATTTTTTTTTCAGATGATCCACTTCGTCGCAATGTTGGTCACCGCAAACCGTGTATATAAAAACATTATTTCATTGACGGCCATTTGCCACTAAACAATGTAATATTTTTCAATAAAAAAATTACTGAAAGTTCTTCAAGATGTGTTCTGTAAGATGGTATATTGATCGATTAAAAAAGTTTTGTAGTTTTCTTTAAAAAAATTCATGAAAAAGGCCTTTTTTTGCGCTACAAGTGGGGGGTAACGCCTTAATTCGCCGGGAAGAAAAATATATGGCAATTGAAAATTTTATTGGTTTATTAGGATCAGTCGAGAATTACGAGTTGCATATTTCTCGCCGATTGGCGACTGCAAGACGTACATGGAATAGGCCGATAAATCTCCATTCATTTATTGTTTCATGTTGAAACATTTTTTTGATAAATTTCAAATATACATGAAAATATACCTCAATGTTTACTTCGCTCATTTGTTTTTTTCCCTTTTAAAACAAATTCCCGAAAAAAACGCTTTTTTGGACCTTCCAATTCAAACCGTAAAAAGAAAACAATATTGAAAATCGTCCTCTTTTTCCCAGGGGTCCCACCGTGTCAGTGAGAAAGCAAATAAATCAATATACGAATTTAAATATTTCTTTACGGATCGTTACAAGATTATTATTCAATGCAATTGACGTTTAGCCTCGTGTTATTGCGGGATTATCCTAATCGAATATAAAGAAGACTCGTGATCATTTCCCCCGGTAAACGCACGGGGGAAAGCTTCACAGGACTCGCTCTCTCAATATATTTTTCCTGCCTTATTCCCGACCTTTCGCACTCGTACTTTTGCAGCTTCCAATAGCTCGATATGCGCTACCGCGCTGTCGCCGATCAGACGACCGAACGTATTTTTTCGAAGATGAACACATTCCTATACTCGTCATTTTTTTCTGTCTTCTTTTCAGACACCCTCTCCGTCTCTCGTTCTCACTCTTCTGTTCTTTCTCGCACTCTTTCGCCTATCCTTTTTTTTATGAAGAAAAAAATATTAGACTCGACCAAAAGAATTTTGTTTGTTGAATTTATTCATTAAATTTTTTTCGAATGAAAAAGACGTATTTTTTTTTAGTATTTATGCAATTTTTTTCCATTGCCTCAATTTAATAATTGTCGAATAATAGCGCTCTTTTTTTTATAAAAAAATTTCGACCTGGGTAAAAGGATCGTTGTTTTTTAATTCGATTGAAAACAGACATTTTCTTTTGTGAATGTGTGTGTACATATATGGTATTTAATAAATTTCGAAAAACGGCTCTCTCTCTCGATTTTTCGTTATTCGTTGCACTTTTCTAAAATATAATTTTATTATCGAAAAAAATGTGCACCCGAGCTAATGGGACGTCTTTTTTATTCGAATGGAAAAATTCTTTTTGGCATAAGCGCAAATATATATATATACGCCGGGTAGAATCTTTTTGCCTCCCGTTGATTTAATCATGTTTTAATAAGGGAACTCTCGTTCTCTCAATTCTCTGTCGTTCAACGTTTTTTTCCTATTATTTTTATTCAATCGAAAAATATTTAGAATCGAATGAAAATGACGGCTTTTTTTCAAATAAAAAAGTATTTTTTTGGTACACGTGTGGATTATATATATATATATACATACATACATACACACACATACATACACACACACACATACGACTAGTAAATTGTGAATTTTTCAGGTCCCGTTAATTTAATAATTTTCGTATGACGAAGTTTAATTGACAATTTCAATAGCACGTCCCGTATACCGGTCGCGTTTATTGGAAAAAAGGCACGATCGATATAGCCCGAATGTTTGGACAAAGTCCTCCGCATACGTACGTAAATTTGTCGCCCTGACGGGGGAGGGGGATAAGGGGGGAGGGGATAGGGAGGGGCACGTTGGTTGTTCTTCTCATCTGAAACGGTCGAAATTTCTACGTCGTGCTATATAAAAAGTGCCGACTCGAAAGGTTTGCAAGCGGATGAAAAAGCCTTCGAAAAGCGTTGTTTACGCACGCGTAAGCGAATATTGAGCAATCAGAAGCTCGGTTGCATCTTGCCTATGCAACTTTTCATCCGCTCTCTTTCTCTCTCTCTCTCTCTCTCTCTCTCTCTCGTTCGTTCTTTTTCTCCCTTATCCCCTCTCACTATCTTCTCGAAATATGAAGGAAAAAAATGTATTAAAAAAATTACAAATAATACTTTAGCCATACTCAATATTTTTTTTTAATTTGATTTTTAACTATCATTTTTTCGTTTTGTCGTTTTTCGTGAATCTTTTTGGAAATTCGCGTCGTCACTCGTAATTCTCGTCAAATTCTGGAAACGAATTTTTATTCTCTCTCTTTCTCTTTTTGTTCTTTCGCTTATGGATTCAATTCGTTGTTGTTTTACCCGACCCCCTCTCGGCACTTTCTCTCTCTCTCTCTTTCTCTCTCTCTCTCTCTCACTCACTTTCTCTCTCTTCGAATCATCGTATGCGATTGCAAAAAAAGGCTAACGGTATTTACGTAAAAGGAGAATAATTACTAGAGTCAAATAATAAAAGAGTATGAGAACCTTTTTTTTCTTCCTTTCTGTCTCGTTTTTTTCTTCTCTTGGGTTTGGACTAACGAAAGAGGATGGAAGCCCGCGTCATGCCACCATGTGTCAAATGTCACTCTTAACTTTTCGCGAAAAAACGATTTCATGGAAAAATTATAAAAAAATGACATTTATATAATTTCTTATTTATTAATATATATAATATATTTTATATATAAATTAATAGATAAGCAATTATATAAATATATATATATACATATATTTAGATTAAAAAAATACTTTTTCCATAAAATCTTTTTTCACGAAAAGATTACATATACAGTAGACACGTCAGTGATGACACGGATAAACAATAATTAGCAATCAATAATGATGGCAAAAAAATCTCACACACATACGTACACGCATTTTACTGATATAGTATATATAAATATATCATATCAATAATAAAAAATATCTGTAAGATTCACTTTTTCTCTTTTAAATGTATGTGCATGAAAATTTAATTGAAACAAATCTTTGACGATTAATAACAATAATCATTTATATATGTATATATATATGTGTATACAAATCATTATTTTTATTGAGCGGCATAGATTTATATACATATACATATATAAGTGTAAATATATACATATATATATATAAAAAACCAAAAGAATAAATAAACAAGTAAATTAATTAATTAATAAATAAAAGAAATTCTTAAAAGTCGAGTACATATGCGTATACGCTTGTACGTGTGTGCAGGTGTGTGAGCAGACGAAAAGAAAAGAAAAAAAAAATGAAATTAAACAAACGAAAAAAAAAGAAGGGAAAACAAAAAGTTGGTAAAACAAAAGAGAGTAAGGACATACAAAGAACTTCTACGTGTATGTATCTGCACACTAACCTGAGACAGAGGGAGAAGTTTTTATGTACTACGACTGACCTGTAGCAGAGAGCCATCAGAGCAAATACTACGAAAACACCCCCTACCACCGACATGAGCATAACAACTAAAAATACAGTGTTAGAGCCGTGGTAATTCTCTGCGTTTTTCAACGAGATCGAAGAAAAAGACGAAAAAACAAAACAAAACAAAATTAAGAGGAATATTTTAAAAAAAAATTATTAGAAAAATGAACCGAGAAATATAATAAACGAAGGAAGGAGAAGAGAGGAGATGTGTGTATGCGAAGGAGGGCGAGAGAAATAGGGAGAAGAGAAAACAAATGGAATGTGTATATGGAGTGACAGATGAGAGTGAGGGAGGGTCGGAGAGGGGAGGGGGAGAAAAAGGTGGGAAAAAGAAAATGTGCACACAGAGGAAGGGACGTAGAGAGAGTGACGAAATGTCAAGTTTTTTTTATGAAATAATACATTTAAAAAATCAACAATAAAGTACAAACGTGTCGGTGTCGATAGGGATGCGTTTGTGGTATATTGGATGGTTGTATTTTTTTTTATCGTTTGTAGAAAATCCTCGACGACGTTGCAATAGACGAACGATGTTCGGTATTGCAATTAAGTGTCGGGTTTCATGGAAATTCGGCAAAACGTCGAGTAAATGATCAGAACAGTAATAATAATAGTAATAATAATAATAATAATAATATATGTGTGTATATATGTGTATATATATATGTATATACGTGTGTGTATATATGTATATATATGTATATGTATATATGTATATGTATATGTATATATATATATATATATATATATATATATATATATATATATATATATATATATGTATATGTATATATATATATCATAAAAAAAGAAACGAAGAACGTGATTTTTTTCCGTTGACAGTCGTTGCGTCGTCGAGTTGGGGCAGGCAACGATAAATCGACGGTGACGATGACGATGGCGATGACGCCGGCGAGAGATGGGCGTTTTCCCGACCGTGCCGATCATCGAAAGTCGCGTGGACATCGTGACACGAAGACGGTCGATCGTTGTTTGTTCGTTCGTTCGACCATTGTTCATTTTTATTTTTATTTTATTTTTTTTCCGATTGTTTTTCGTCATCGTTATAGTTGTTGTTGTTGTCGTCGTGGTTTTTTTTTTAATTTTTAAATTTTTGTTTGGTATCCGAGCGTCCCACGGCATGCAGACAGACAGAGATGGCAGTGACAGACAGAAAACAGACAAGAAACAGAGAAGCCAATATCAGCACATTTAAATACGATACACACCATCGAGAATTCGAGTAGCAATACAAGTTATCAATTTCTAAGATCCGTTTTGTTCTTTCCTTTTTTTTTCTTTCCTTTCTCGTGTGAACGATGCGACGGGAAATATTTGGTTGGAAAAAAATTGACATTTTCGTGACGGAAAGGAATATTTGTGTTGACAGAACGAAATATCCCGAAGGGGATGCGTTTTGGGAAAAAAAATGTTTCAAACAAAAGTTTCATAGTTTTGGGGAAGTTAAATAACGGTGTTGGTTGTTTATCATTTGGCGGCAATTTTCAAGGTCATTGCGAGGTCAACTCTGGTTTTTGAATGGAAACCAATATTTTTTATCGCGGAATCATTTTTCGCTCGACAAAATAGGTAACCTTTGTCTAAAGCCTTTTTCTGCCTGGCTTCAATTTTTGAAGGTTTTTTCGATATTTAACCAAATTCATACCCAATATACCAGTACAAAATATTAACGAAATTGGAGTAAACAAAAAATCTTCAGACAAAATATACGTATTTGGCTACGGAAAAAAATGATTCTGAGATCAAAAACATTGGTTGCCATTCTGAAACTGTTGACCTTGAAATAACCTTGAAACTGTTGACCTTGAAATAACCTTGAAACTGTTGACCTTGAAATAACCTTGAAACTGTTGACCTTGAAATAACCTTGAAAATTGCGATGAAATGAAAAATAACCATGAACATTATTTTTCTTCCTCAAAACCACGAAACTTTTGCTGAATACCTTTTTTCCGAAAATGCATTACTCTCGAGATATTGCGATGTGCCAACTTGAATGGTACACCCTGTATATGTCTTCGAATTTAATATTTCTTAAAAAGTCGAATTTTTTTCAAATATTTTTGTCAATTATTGATTTTCAGTTGGAAAGAACACTCTAACTGATACGTGTTTGTCGGTCCTCGCAGGCTTTGGCTCCACTCTCCTTTCGTTCTCGTTCCCTTTCATTATTTCTTTTTCTTCGTTCTTTCCCTCTTAGTCTTACTTTGTCGGGCTAGAAAATAATGAGCTCGATTCTCGTCGTGGCACATAGTTGCTGTACAATTTTCAATAATTATAACAATAATCACAATAATAATAATAACGACGGGCAAGGGCATATACAAGCAGCTGGCACATAGTATGCTTCAGATATACATCACGACCACATCATACGGACTACATATAAGTCACATACGAATACGCATATATAAATACGACGGAAGAAAAAAGAATCGATATTTTTTTTTGTTCTTTTTTTTCGGTGTCTCGTAGTTGTTTAAAAACGATATAACATTTTATTTAATCGTTTTCTCTTAAGCCGACGAATATCATTGGACATATCGTATCATTTTTTCAATCGATTTTTTGTGTTTTTGTTCAATCGATTTTTTTTCAACTTTTTTTTTTCATTCTCGTAGCGAAGAACGTTGGTGTATGTGAACAAAAAGAAAATCTCAGGCGAAGCGCACCCTAGGTTCAATTTTAAAAAAACGGCACGGTTCCTTTTTCGATAATTTCTCTTTTTTTTTGTTCCTTGCAATAATGATTTCTTCCTTATCAAATGGAAAACGAATAGTTCGAAAATGTGTCGAAAAATATTACCGCGTGGCAAATATCGCCAAAAAAAAATGCATTTTCGTCACATTTTTTTAAATGACACTTTCTTAAGGGGTAAGGCCACTGTAAATTTTTTGAAAAATCGATTTTTTTTTATTGGCTTAAAAAATAGTTTAAACCCTCTAGAATAAGAAAAAAAAGGTCCTGTGCGACCCAAACAAACCCAAACAAACCCAAACAAACTATTCGCAAAACTTTAAACGCGTTTTTCTCGAAACATGGTTTTTCAAAATGGCACGCAGCATAACTCGAACAATTTTCATTTTTTTTACTTGAAATTTTAACCAGATGTGAACATTTACATTATCTTGAGAATGTCGATCGGAATTTTCAAGAACTTTATTTATTGATTTTTTATTAACAAAAAACTTGCAGTTTTTTTCGTCAAAAATCAATTTTTTTTTTCAAACGCACGCCAAATCCACAAAAATTGATACTTTTTAAAATCCGATCGACATTCTCTAGCTATAGCCCTCTAGATTAATGGTTTTTTTTTTGTTCTAGATTCAAAAGTGCACCAGTGGTGCTGCGTGCCGCGGAGCCCTGGAAGCAAAACATGTCCCGGGAAGATAGCTGTGGAACCGCCATTTTGTTTTTTTTTACTGTAAAAAAATTTTATAATAAAGTTTAATGTATGCCCGATAACACCATTAAAAGTTTTTTTTCAAATACTTTCAATTTCGGGAGCAAAAAATTAGTGAAAAAAACCTTTTTTTTTGGGCCGTTACAGTGGCCTTACCCCTTAATGGAGCTATGAAAAACCATGGTTTTCGTGCAAGATTTAGAAAAATATTCGAAAACTGCTTGTGTCACTTTCTAAAATCCATCCACAGTGCTTGCATTTCGCGAGTATTTTCTTTTTTCTCTAGATCTTATACGAACATTTTTTGCTGTGGCCTCGGAGCAATGAAAATATCGGGATTTTGTGCAATACCGTTTCGCATATATTAGAGAGATGCTAAAAAGTCGATCTTTTCATTTCTTTGGAGCCTCAGCGAAGAAATTATGGTATATGATTGAGAAAG
This sequence comes from Ophion obscuratus, assembly GCA_964007375.1. NCBI lineage: Eukaryota > Metazoa > Arthropoda > Insecta > Hymenoptera > Ichneumonidae > Ophion > Ophion obscuratus. The sequence continues at coordinate 1,325,330 of OZ023314.1, read as the reverse complement.
GGACTTTTTCGCATTGCCGATACCACTTTTTTTCCCATTACTTTAATATATATATATATATTGCAATTGGGTGGTGCAAAAAATCCGTAGGTGGAATCAGTCGTATAACTTTTTTTTTGTACATCAGGAAAGCATTTAGAATATAATTACAGCGATGCGAAAAAAATCGATCGTTCTATTTCGTCAGGGCCAACTATACAGGGTGTCCCGTTACGAATGGATAATCCTGCAACTGTCGATAGGTCAGATCATGTCCAACTATATGCTCGAATTTCAGTTCAGCAAAAGTCCCACGGTTCTCGAGATTTTGGGCGTCGTGTTATTTTATGAAAAAAATCATCTGCTTTTGGTTTTTCGCATGCCATTTCTACGAATGATATGAATCGACAATAACAAGCAGCTTTTTAAAGAAATTTGCACGATACGCGTAGTACATTTTCTTTTTACACCGCAGGCATCAAACTTAGATGTTTGAATTTATTTGTATGAAAATTCTTTCATAAAGTTTCCTGAACATATACAATTTTAAAGAAGATCCTCCTCGATAGAACGAATAACCAAGAGTGTTTTTTTTTAAACAGGGTAAAAAAGTTGTCATTTGTAGAAATGGCATGCGAAAAACCAAAAGCAGCTGATTTTTATGTCGAAAACCGCGGGACTTTTACTAAACTGAAATTCCAGCATATAGTAGGGCATGATCTGATAGTTTTAGGATTGTCCATTCATAACAGGACACTCCCTGTATATGTGTATATGGGTGGCCCTTCATATGGGTAAAAAATGGGTAATTTTTTTTTGACCCATATCAAGGGCCACCCTAGTGTGTGTGTGTGTATGTGTGTGTGTGTGTGTGTGTGTGTGTGTGTGTGTGTGTGTGTGTGTGTGTGTGTGTGTGTGTGTGTGTGTGTGTGTGTATCAGGGTGGCCCTTGATATGGTTCAAAAAAAAAAATTTATCGCGCCGCCCTCCAAGACGGTTCCAAATAATAATAAAAAAATCTGCGCGAAGCCCCAGCACTGTCCGTTAAGAGGGAATGATACCTCATCGCGGTCGGTATGGTAGAACAATTATAGATTCCCAAAAATCTCGAAAACGGCTCTTCAGATTCCGTCGAAACTTTGCCAAACGACGTTAAATAGATAGACGAACAGCTGTCTTCCCCTCAAATTTTCTGAATTTGAGAAAAAAAACTAGATTGGCTTATGATAAGCCAAACTAGATTTTTTTCCTCAAATTCAGAAAATTTGAGGGGAAGACAGCTGTTCGTCTATCTATTTAACGTCGTTTGGCAAAGTTTCGACGGAATCTGAAGAGCCGTTTTCGAGATTTTTGGGAATCTATAATTGTTCTACCATACCGACCGCGATGAGGTATCATTCCCTCTTAAGAGGAAGGCGTGCCTGTAAGCATGAACTTAAATTTAAATATCAATTTTTCTTCATGATTGGAGAAATTTCGATTTTATAAATCTAGTTTATTTGTCAATTTTTTTTTCACTTTCCGAAGCTATTGTATATTGGTATTCAATATACAGATCAAACAATAAGGTTTTTTTAAAATTTCGTTAGAAATATTCCTTGCGTGCTCAGATAGAAACATATTAATATTTCACTGAGATCAGACTTCCAGTGCTGGGGATAAAAAATGTATTTGCAAATTACTTTCGCAAAAATGCATAGGGACATTTTAAACTTGGCGGGATTTTAAACTTGACGAGCTTGTTCGTTTTATTGAAAGCAAAGAAATTATTTATTCGCACATGTCATCGAATTGGTCGGAAAAAACATAATATTTAAAAAATGTACACATAAGATATCGATACTATTTCGTTCAGTACGAATTTTTTTATTTAAACCACAGAAATATCGTGTTGAAAAATTGACAAACAGACTAGATTTAAAAAATCGGAATTTCTCCAATTATGAAGAAAAATTGATATTTAAATTTAAGTTCATGCTTACAGGCACGCCTTCCTCTTAACGGACATAGCTGGGGCTTCGCGTAGGTTTTTTTTTATTATTTGGAACCGTTTTGGAGGGCGGCGCGATCAATTTTTTTTTTGACCCATATCAAGGGCCACCCTAATATATATACACACACACACACACACACACACACACACACACACACACACACACACACACACACACACATTATATATAATATGAAAAGTATGTGCTAATTCACATATGTATATTCATAGATATTAACGATTTGTTCAATGATGTCGTAGCAGTTATTACGAGAGACACGATTAAATAAAATGAACGCGGCAACGTCACCGTTGTCGTCGTTGCCATCAGGTCGTTGATTAATTCATGTTTATTCGTGTTCTCATATCGTCTTTACCACACCATACTACACACACACACACACACCCACACACACACAGAGACATATACATGGGTACATTTATATATATATATATATATATATATATATATATATATATATATATATATATATATATGCGTATATATGCGTATATACATGCGTCTCATCGATATTCCATCGTTGTAAATTTATCGTTATCAGGGACGTGTGATGCGCTCCTCGACTCTTCGAAAATTTGAAATAGAATAACGAAGCGATCGATAATTATATGCTAATTTATTAATCCATCCCTTGTGCAACATTATTCAGGTTGGAATAATGCGTCTAGTCAATTGCAACGATGTATTTCATACGGGGGAAAATATTGGTCGACGTGAAACAATTTTAACGAGCGACGACGACGATGACGATGATGATGGCTATACACAACGAGGACTACGAAAACGACAACTCTCAGGATTCGTTCGTTAAATGATTTTCTTTCTGGACATAGAGTGTCGAGGAAAAAAATGAGGGGAGAAAAGAAGAATGTGCGAATGACAAGCGACGAACCCTAGGATACGCGGGTTATTGTGAGATGACCCTTTTTAGGCCTTTTTTGCAAAATATCACGTCTGCGATCAAAATGTATTTTTCACGATGTATGGTGTATACGGAATTCATGTCGGATATTGAGGGAGACCAGTAGACTAAAGCCCGGAAAGAAGGTGAATTTTGACTTTTTTTTTCATGGATGGCCAGTTGATGGAATGGAAATTCCGGTTAGTAGCATTTATTCCACATATCTTTAAGTATTTTTGACAAATTTTTTCACGATATGGTGTCCAAAAAAAAAAAAAAATTGCAGCGAATTTTTTTTTTACCGAAAACAATTTTTATTTACAAAAAAGATTTTTTTTTTACCGAAAAGAATTTTTATTTACAAAAAAGATTTTTTTTTACCGAAAAGAATTTTTATTTACAAAAAAGAATTTTTCTTTTGTAAATAATAGTTTATCGTATAAACTTTCACTGTGGCTCAATGTTATTATGTTGTTAACAAAAATGAATTATTTACATAATTAAAATAAATTAATTAATCGGAGTGACTTGAGTTAATTAATGAACCAAATTAAATTTAAATTGATTAATTAGCCGAATCAAATTGTAACAAATCAATTAATCAAATCAAACTAAAGTCAGTAATTCGTTTCATCAAATTTAAATAATTAATAAAAATGATGAATGAATATAATTCATTTGATTAATGGATTAAAATTGAGTTATTTTATTAATTAAATGAATTATAATATATCCAATGAACTTTAATTAATTGTCCTTCGTATCCTAGGGGTCATACACGTACTCAAAAATCTCGTAACATTTTTTTAGCCTTTCTCGGTCTTTCTCCTTCCCTCGTCCTCTCCTTTCTCTCTCTCCCTCTTTCTCTCCCTGTCGCTTGTTCACGCATTCACCGGCATAAATATTCGACATTGAAATCAAACGAGCTTGCAGTATCTGTACACATTGTCGGCTTATACTTATTGTAATTTTGTTTCTGTTCGGTTTTTCTTTCCGACGCCACTGTACCTGTAGCAAAGAGCCATTAGTGCAAAAGAAATGAAGACCCCCTTCACGACCCCTAGCAGGATAAGTACCATAGCTGGTGTACTGAGAGCTGGACTCTCGGCGTCTGCAAAATTACCGATCATCTTGCCAGTCAATTTTTCCGTGTCGTACTTTTTATTTTGCTTGCTCCACTTCATCAGACATTTTTTTGTCAATCAAAAGCTTAAATTTCGCTACAATGTTAATAATATGAGACATGGTCATTCAAAGAGAAATGTTTGTTATAAAATTATTAATAAAAAGGCGTATGATATATTATTATATGTACAGCTAATAATAATATAATGTTACGTATCGATATTGGTTGAAGGACGTATGCTGGAAATAATAGCAACATTAATAACAATGTCAACGATAATAACTAACATGATCATTGCTACAATAACATAATTATATAACGTAATCAACACTGTATATATATATATATATATATATATATATATATATATATATATATATATATATATTTATATATATATATATAATGAAATGGATAATAGAAAAATAATAGTAATAATAGGGTTAACAATAACAAGAAAGAGATCGTTAGAAAAAACTCCTCTAATTATACAGTTCGATATAGTAATTTATTTTTTATAGAAAAATTAATTCTCATATGTTGAATCATATGATAAGAAACTTTATTTCTCGAACAATTTTATAAATAACAATTAACATAAATTCGATAAATAATTACTCCATTATTAGAATGACAAATTACAAATTAAGAATTACAAATTAAGGAGGTAGGCTACCGTGAAATATTCAAAAACAAATGTTGCTTGAGGCAACTCAAATTGACGAGGTCCAACATGTAGTGCAGGAATCGTCGATTGGAGGTAATCGTATGGTTAGAACGATAGAACTGCTAGTCAAAGGTGGTTTTCTCGAAACTATTTTTTTCAAACCTGTGTGATTTATTCTTGACCGACGTTTATCTTCATCAATTATTAACCATAATGTCGTTTTTTTTAAATCGAAAAAAAAATACAAAAACGTTTCTCCATGATTGAAACACGATAACAAAAAAACCTCGATCAAGTCTTATCCAATATTATCTTTTTTACAAAAACACTCATTTTTTTTTCTTCGGATGTACCGGGTGGCCAACATCAAGTAGTTGAGCCTCTCACGTTCAAAGATTCTTTACGAGACTATTCCCAACTTCTCAATAATTACCATATTTTTCGTAATTTGCTACACAACTTTGTTAATGTACGTACAAATAAATGTCCAAACGATTTTCCAATCTTCTTACTTATTCCTTCCGAATGTTTTTCTTTTCCAACCCTGATTTTTCGGTTGCCACAGTAGCCCAACTCCTTAAACAGCAATATAAATTATATTTCAACAATAAATCATGGAAAATCGCATCCTGATATATATGATATCCCTAAAATATTCACAATAATGATAATGAAGGAGCTAAAGGCATTGAAAAAAAAATTCTTTCCTCCCCCTCCGCTGCTTCTCGCCCTCTCATCCGGAGGATCTCGTTAATACTCTTGCAGTCGAATCGACGAAAAAATCTGAAAAGTCATATCGATGTGGAAAGAAGAAAGAGAAGATGGCGCGAGAAGAAAAAAAAAGAAGGAAAGAGGTCGACTCCGGATGGCAATGAGTGCTTCCGGTCTCCGGTGCATCCGGGGCTCTGCGCAGCTCGTCCACCGGCTCTTCTCCGTCATACCTGTACACATACCTGTGCAGTGTTGAATTATATATGTGTATGTGTGTGTGTGTGTGTGTGTGTGTGTGTGTGTGTGTGTGTGTGTGTATCTATATATGTATGTATGTATGTATGTATGTATGTATGTATGTATGTATGTATGTATGTATATATATATATATATATATATATATATATATATATATATATATATATATATATATATATATATATATATATATGCGGGAAAAAATCGATATTTTTTTTCGGCTGCATCCACCAAAAAAGGTGAATTAAGGTAAAAAAAGAAGAATCGTCGAAGGAGAGCTCAGAAAAAAATTAATTCGAACGGCGCATTGCATTTGAATACTTTCCATAAGAATAACACAGGAAAATATTGGCACCTCTGAACGTCGTAGTAAAACTCTTCAGAAAAAAATCTCACAAAAATGTCATTAAGATATTCTGATAGAGAATTGAATCCCCTACAAAAAAGTTCCTACGAACAATTAGCTTAGAAAAACCGTTCAAGTGGTATCGCTGTCTGAAATTAAATTTTATTATTTAAGTGACGTGCGCGCCATAGCACACGCTGCCACCTGGCGGCAGCATGCGGTAGCTCGTAGTGCAAAATTACAAGCTTCACACTAGCGCCACGAACGGGAAACCGCGACCGTTTTCCCCCATTTTGGCCCCAAATCATGATCTGTCACTGCTACAAAATTTCATTTGTTATTGCGAAGTGAATCCTGTAGTAGGGGAGGCTGCCTCGAAAAAATTAGCTCGTCACTTGTGGTACTTTAACGAGAAAATTGTTGCTTTGTCGTTTTTCGACAATGCTGTGCCGATAAGTCTGAAGGCAAAAATGGTACAAGCTCTGCAATCTCGAGAAAAATCCAAAAATCCTTCCGAGTGAGTAATTGTTTAAAAAAATGATTGGGAAATGTTACTAAAAAAAAACATAAGCGATTTCGTTACTCAAGAATCCTTATTTATTTTCCAGCAATTCAATTTACCTCATGATTTTTTGAATGTAAATATTGAATTATGGCCGGAAAATGCCACTTATTGGAGTTGCTTAGATTTTTTAAAATCCAAAAGTCGTTAATAACGTAATCTAACGTGGTGTCGCTTTGATAGAAGCATATAACGGTTCATTAACAAAAAAAGAAGAGCAGCTACAATATTTATTGGGCGTAGTGCAAAATCATCGACAGAAATACCCTAATTGCAACAAACAGACTCTTAAAAAAAAGGAACGATGATTATCAAGCATTATAATGTAAAAACAAATCATTTTATCTTATTAAACCAAATATTAATTCAATAAAACTTTTCGACACAGGACCAATGATGTACGTCGTTTCTTTTATATTTCTTGTTGTACTTGATTCTTTTTTGTATCAGAGAAATATTTTGAGAACGATTCCATGCAAATTGTACACTGAAAAAAAAATTCAGTTGGTTTAACAAAATGTATCTTTAAATACGTTCAACTTGATTTTTGATTGGCATAACAAACATTTTGTTAATCTAACGATAGTTTTAGTGGTGTGAACTGTAGCTAATAAGCTACAGTTCACACCGTGGTGTGATCAAGTTGAACGTATTTAAAGATACATTTTGTTAAACCAACTGAATTTTTTTTTCAGTGTATGTTAGAGCAGAACATTCTCTACAAAAAAAAACCCAAAAAGTTTGTTCGTAAAGCGAAAAACTCGATTTTCACAGCCTTTTGCATTATTTTTTTTCTATCAATTCAATTTCAGACAGCGATTCCACTTGAATGGTTGTTCTGAGCTCACTTTTCGTAAAAACTTTTTTGTTGGAAATTCGATTCTCCATGAGAATATGTTAATGACATCTTTGTGTGATTTTTTTCTGGCGAGTTGCACTATCACATCCAAAAATCCCAATATTTTCCTGGCTTATTATTATGGAAAATATTCAAATGCAATGCGCCATTCGAAATAATTTTTTTTGAGCTCTCCTTCGAGCATTCTTCACTTTTTACCTTAATTCACCTTTTTTTGGTGGATGCAACCGAAAAAAAAGTATCGATTTTTTTCCGCACACCCTAATATATATATATATATATATATATATATATATATATATATATATATATATTCTTTTTTACATGTTGAGTAACAGGATGTATGACTACACCGAAAGAAAAAGAAGAAGGAGAGGACACACACAGCACGTATCGCCCGCAATGGTGGTAGTAATTACGAGGCAGTACGTATATGTATATGAACTTGGAGTTTCTTATGTGCACAGCTGATCGTATGAGCCCCGTAAAATATAAAAATTACCTTTTTTCTTCTTCATCTCGCCGATCTATAAATTATACTTTGCAAAAGAGAGATTAATGAAATGAGAAAGAAAAGAAAAAACGAGTTTATTTTTCCTTGATGATGATTCAACAAGAAATAAACAGCATTTACAGGGTGATTCACGATTATTAGGTGGTGAGCATTTAGGGTTTGTCATTGCGAGCAAAACGCTTGATTTTTTAAAGTCGTGCGACAAAAATTGGCCGAGATATTCGCGTGCTGAGCCCGGCGCTGAGTAAGCAATGGCACAGTGGTTGCTCACGCGCGATTTTCTTTTCCTCCGAGTATTGAATGATAAACGAAAATTATCGAATCGTATTATCGATTTGCAAAGTGAGCTACCGCGATCGTTGTTTTTTTTACCGAAAAATGGTAAGAAAAAAATGCACTTGTCCGAACGTGGATTCGAAGCTGTGCTTGATCCGGCTCGCACGTTCGGCGCGTGAGCAGCCACCGTGCCATTCTTTACTACTCGGACTTTCAACGCGAAGATTTGAGAGAGGAAATCCTGGTAGTTGTGAATCGCCCCGTATATGTATATATCATATGTATATATTATTTGGTCCCTCTTGGATCCTATCGCAGTGTTTTGTTTCCATTTTATTTCTCTTTATTTTTATTTACACGTTAGTACAGTTGTGCTGTATATTGGAATCGGAAAAAATTAGAAGAAGGCTAGTTTTTTGACAGGTGATTTGGTAGGTGCCACGGGTGCTAAAACCAAGTTTGCCTAAAAATCGGGGGGTAGGGTTTTTTTTAGGGGATGGGGGTGGATTAATGCCAAACTACAACCCCCACGAGGTCGGCGCCGGGAGACAAAATGTTCAGAAAAATCTGGGTTTCATTTTTGTCCATGGCGCCGAAGTCGTGGAAGTTCATTTTGGGGGTGAAAAAGTGGGGTGAAATTTTGAAAAAGCAGTTTTCATTCGATAACTCTTCAGAATAAATTCATACAATTTTTTCCCCAATGGAAACGTTTTAGCCCTTGAAAAGACGCGTCGATCGAGTATTCGATCAACACTCTCCAATAATATCTTCACCCCCAAAAGAATTGTTTAAGAATTAACAAAAAAGTTGTTTATTGAATAACTCAAAAACAATCGATTTTTCGGGGATGGATCAAATGTACGAAATGTAGAGAATAGTTTTCTCTATATTTTCGTTCTTATGAGCAACTTTTGAATTTTGCTTTTTCGAACCCCTCTCAGGGGTTGAAAATTCAAAATGAAATTCTGGGAAAACTATTGACCGAAATTAAAGAGATACGAGTTTGGCGCCGTGGACAAAAATGTAGCTGAGGGTTCAAGCTACAAATTCTTCCACGGCGGCGAATTCGTGCCGTCAATAGTTTTCCCAGAATTTCATTTTGAATGTTCAACCCCCGAGAGGGGTTGGAAAATCATAATTCAAGGGTGATCCATAGCAACGAAAATATAGAGAAAATTATTTTCTACATTTCGTACATTTGAACCATACTCGAAAAACCGATTGTTTTTGAGTTATTCAATAAACTATTTTTTTTTGTTTTTTAACCATTTTTTGGGGGTGAAGATATTATCGGAGAGTGATCAACGAATACTCGATCGATGCGTCTTTTAAAGGGCTACAACGTTCCCATTTGAACAAAAAACGTACGATTTTTTTCTAAAGAGTTATTGAATTAAAACCGATTTTTCAAAATTTCACCCCACTTTTTCACCCTCAAAATGAACTTCCACGACTTCGACGCTGTGGACAAAACTAAAGCCCGGATTTTTCTGAACATTTTGTCTCACGGCGCCGACCTCGTAGAGGTTGTAGTTTGGCATTAATCCACCCCCATCTCCTTTCATCCCCTAAAAAAGAACCCTACACCCCGATTTTTAGGCAAACTTGGATTTAGCACCCGCGGCACCTACAAAATCACCACTTTTTCACCCTCAAAATGAACTTCCACGACTTCGACGCTGTGGACAAAACTAAAGCCCGGATTTTTCTGAACATTTTGTCTCACGGCGCCGACCTCGTAGGGGTTGTAGTTTGGCATTAATCCACCCCCATCTCCTTTCATCCCCTAAAAAAGAACCCTACACCCCGATTTTTAGGCAAACTTGGATTTAGCACCCGCGGCACCTACAAAATCACCTGTCAAAAAACTAGCCCTCTTCTAATTTTCTCCGATTCCGGGTTTTTTCAGCGACAGCACGACTGTACTACTTACTTTTTGAAACTCGTTTTTCTCTCGTTTTTTTCTTTTCGTATTTCCCATCATTTTTTTTCTCCCCTGTTTTTTATGTGTTGTTGAACTCGGTGAACGTATGACGTTTTCCCTTAGCATCTTTACGACTCCCTTTATTGCAGCTCCATATATATATATATATATATATATATATATATATATATATACATATATATATATATATACATATACATATACATATACATATACATATACATATACATATACATACATACACACATATATATATATATATATATATATATATATATATATATTTGGTGGAGGACAAAAAGTCTCTACGACACAGTAAAAAAACTTGTGCCTTTGTACTCGAGCTTCGTCATCTCGAGGAGCTCGTTTATTTTCCCATAATTTTTTTTCTCCCTCTTTACGTCCCTGCACAAAATGAGATTCTGGGACGAATTCCAGTAAATTCTCACGGGAATCCAATTCTTAATGTACGCTTCACCGAAATGATGAAACAGAAGAAAAAAACGAGCTCTTACATTTTATACGTGCAAAAAGAAAATGAGAAAAAAAACATCCGCGTAAAGCGTTTTGGTCTTTTGTTTTACTGCAATTCTGTGAAATGTTAGCAATAAATTTGTACATAAGAGAGAATGATATATATAGGGATCATTTTTATAGAGCGGAAGACGAGGCCATCGATTCGAAATGTATAAACGTTCGAGATAGACGAGGCAGAGAATCGGAAAGTGATTGTTCGTCATCTCCCCGGAGAAATCGTTACCTCCCTTTCTTCCTCCTTCCCTCTCTTGTGAAGAGGGGCGGGGGGGGGGGTAAGACTTCGATTACGTACTGCGTCGCTATCGCGCGTTGAAGATCACCGGCAAACCATAACAATAATAATAATCGTGATAATAATAATATATGGGTCGATTTTATATATGCGAACGTCGGATCCTATCCGGTCCATTATCCTGGAGTATTGCTTCGATTTTTAGACTACGAATACGAGAGTTTATGCTTCGCGGAGATAAAGAAAAATCCGTGCTTCGTGTATAGACGAAAGATTTCGAATACAGTTTATCATCCTCGTGGAAAGAATTGGGGTCGTTTTTTTTAAATCGAAAAATTCGTCGATATTGAAATAATTTTTTAACGATATTAATAGTTATTTGTGGTTGTTCAAAGGGAAAATGAAATTTTCGAGATATATCGAGATAAGGTGGCCATGTGTTTTTCAAGCGTCTTGCACGGAGATTTTTTCGAACGAAAAAAAAAAAATGATTTATAGGAGTTTGTCATGTCTTTTTGAAATAAAATGCAGCCTTTTTTATGATAAGTATTTACCAGAAAAAATTGAGCATTTGGGAAAATATTGATATTCCATGCTGAGTACAGCTGAATGAAGATAATTAAATTCCGAATGAAAAACTGACTGATCCTCCGAAACGATTATTTTTCAACTTTCGATCGAAATTGAAGGCCTAAAATCTAAGGAAATACAATCAACGTTAGTGTCCAGTTGATCATTTATTTAATGCTCAACAGTGCACTTCGTAACGATAATGCGAGTAGAAAAAAAAGATTACGTAAAATGATAATGAGGACATCAAGGCAGTATTCTAGTCTAGAATTTTGAAAAAGTCATTTTTTTTGCATTTTCTGAAATTATCGACTCCTAAATATGTCCTCAAACATAAATCTAAAATTCCCAATATTTACGCTAACAAACGAGACCAGAATAGAATCGACTGGTCGGAGCTTCACGAACTTCAGGAGCTTCCAAGGAAGCTAGAAAATCATCATCATATAAGTATAACATGTTATTATACCACTTAGATAATTGAAGTTGTGTAAAATTGTACTCAAAATTTCAAACGCTTTTTTCTCGGAATTCCTTTTTTCTATTCAACCGATTGACTTCAAGTATGGTATGGACTTTCAGTACATATCCCGGTATCGTCCCTACCTCGGGAATTGCGGAATTGTGATTATTGTTATTTTCAAAAAATGTAGCAACTGGAAGAAATCGGACGAAAAATGAACTTCTCTTTCGGACAATTGTTATTTCCTTTTTTTCTCTCTTTTGTATCTGCTGTAATGACATTCTTGTTGATCACGAAAATTAGTTTTATTTCTGTTTCAGATGAATGGGATGTTTGGAATCATGTCAACCCCCTTTTTTTTCACAGCCATATTTAGAGGCCCATAACGTTGGCAATTTTAATTTTTTTTCGCACAAAATCTTTTTCGCAATTTCCTTCAACATCACTAAAAATACTGCAAATATTTTTCGTTTCTTTTATCATGTCCGAAAAATCGCCCGAAATTTAGGCCTATCAATACCTGTGCGAATCACCCCCATCTGTTTCACAATCTTTTTTACTTTTTGAGGAAAAAAGCATTTTTTTAAATCATTCTCTTCTGCAAGTGCACTTTCTTGGCAATTTTGTTTACTTGTTTTGCCGTTGTGGAGTGCACTGTTGAACAATAAATAAATGACTAACCGAACACTAACAGTGATGCCTTAGATCTTGATGAAAAGTTTTGCAAAAAGGTTTGAGAGGAGCGAGCACTAAAATTCAAATGATGGAAAAAATACTCATACCAGTTTAAATGACTCCCAATTGGTTTGAAAAATGTCCAAGATGTACATACACTGAAAGAAAAATAAAAACCCACGCCACAGGAAAACTCGAAAAAATAGAAATATGCTTTTTTCTCGAAAAGTAAAAAAGATCGTAGAAAATGCACGGGGGTGATTCGAATGAGCATTGATACGAGGCATCATCGTTCTTATGGACGTCACTTTTCGGGCGACCCTGTGAATATGTATATATATATATATATATATATATATCGGATGTTTATTACCATTTTACGCAATCGCAATCGACACTATTTATATTTTACAAAATATTATTATGTCAGGGAAAAAATGAGGGTCCGATTTGTTGACGGAATTATTGCTAAATGCGAGCGTAAAAATTCTTACGCCCGAGTAATGGACTCGACGTTTAAAAAGTTGTTGCTTACCGTAGGGGGTCTCTTTCTTCTGGAGTTTGGTCTCTGTGGTAGATTTACCAGGCTTTTCGGTGCTCGAGGTAGTTGGCTTTTGAGTCGTTATTTTCTGCAGTATCGAGCAGTCGGAACCGCTCCAGCCGGAATAACAGTGACATTTGTTCATGTTGGTGCAAGCCTGTCGAACGCAGACAAGTGCGCGTTTGAACGAACAAAGGCAACAAAAAGAAAACAGATGAAAAAACGTTTAATTTTTCAGAAATTTGGGTGACAAGTCGAACAAAAAATATCTCAAAGAAACCCAAATGAAAAAAGACGCGATATAATCGGGTAAAATATTTACGAACAAAAAAAAAACGTCTTTTTCGGACATTGTTGCGAATGTTTTTGAAAAGTATGCATTCGTTTTTTCCGGAACATTTAAACGTGTACGTGAGTACAGGCGTTTTTATACATATCTTAACGTTGTGGCGAAGGAATTCTTTTTTTTTAAATTAATTTATTAAGCGATCGCCGGTCATTAATTTTCAAAAAATAAATAAAAAATATCTATATATATATATATACTTTTATGATAATTTATTATCATTTTTAAGCAAGGTAGAAAAGCTTTTTAATAAAAAATAAATAAAAATTAATATATATATCCACTTACTCCATTTCCCGAGCACTCCTTGTTGTTGTGATTGCTCGGACACGTAGTGAGATCAATGTGTGGAAAACGACTGGTACATGTCTGATTGAAGCATATCTGTAAGACGTACGAGGAAAAGAAAAAAAAAGTCATTCACATTCGTGCGACTTTATTATTATTATTTTACTTGTTGTCCATAGAGAAATCACGACTTTGGAAGTGGCTAGAGAACTCTGCAAGTTGTACTCGATTTGTCTAGCAAAGGATGCCTTTCCGTGGGCGATTTCTTAGCCAGGAAATAACAAGGCACAACTTTTTGCAAATGTGACGCATTTAGAACACTTTCCATTGTAAAGAGGATAAGAATAGATGATGTTAACACGTCGCACAAGGTTTCGGAAACGTCCTACGGCGTTACAATGGGACGCTATGGACCTATCATCTGTATTGCCGGCTTTAAGTTCGAGAAAAAAGTGTGCCTAGCGCCATCTATTGGCAGACCAAAAATATAATCCTTTTTTTTAATCGTCAAATTATATACGAGAGAAGCAAGACTTGCCAAATTTTCACCGCAAGTTGTCCCATCACGCACGAGTCCCATGCATGGCATCTCGGAACCCTCGACTTTGCCTGTTGTAGCTCTGTGATGAAAGACGAAAAATCGAGATGTTTCAGTCTCACGGAACAACAATTGTTTTTCGCGTAGAACGGCAGGACAGAAAAATTGCTCATTTTTTGTCGCTTGCCTTACGTTTTTATTGTGGAACATTATTAATTTCAATGGCAAACTCACTTGCACTCGTATTCCTTTCCCTTGATGGTGATAAAGGTTCGCAAATAGGGCTGCTCCATTCGACCGATCACCGGCTGCTTCTTGCCCGATTGACACTGCAGGGAACCGCATCTGACGTTCCTGTTTACAAGACACGAAAACTTACGTAGAAAACTATACACCTTCAGAGTGTACCATATACGTTAGCACACTGCAATATCTCAAAAGTGATGCATTTCGTCAACAAGTGTTTCAAACAAAAGTTACATTGTTTCGAGGAATACAAAAATTGGCGTTGAGGATTTTTGATCCACTGAGCATTCTCAAGGTCGTTCCATGGTTAACTTTAGTTTTTCGGAATTAATATTTTTATTTCATAATCATTATTCGCGTAACAAAATAGATAAGCTTCGCATGAAACTTTTTGAAGATTTTTTCAAGATATTTTTCGTCTTCTGTAGTGACTTGGTTGCATATTCAAAATATCTTCGAAAATTGAAGTCAAACAGAAAAAAACTTTAGATACACGTTACTGATCGTATTCCGCAAAAAGTTCTTCTAAAGTACGAAATATTGGTTCCTATTTTAAAAAACTAAAGTTGACCTTCAAATAACCTTGACAGTTGCCATTAAATACAAAATAACCATCACCATTATTTTTGTTTCAGAAAACTATAGTATTTTTGTTTAAAACAATTTTTCCTAAAATGCATCCCTCTTGGGATATTTCGTTTTGTCATCGTAAATGGTACACCCTGTATATGGATATATATATATATATATATGTGTGTGTGTGTGTGTGTGTGTGTATTTCTTTTTGTTTGAACGAGAAACAAAGTGAAACTTACTCTGCGCCGCACTTGACGTAATGACCTTCATTATCAGTACCGCAGTGGCCATTTATCGAGCCCTTTGAATTGAATTGTTCGAAGCACTGCCTATCAGCGGCCTTTCCGCCCTTGCCCCACACCTGCTCGCACTGAAGATCCAACGTTGGGCAAATACCGTTGAAACAATAGCTCGCATCCTTTGAGCAGGGTGTACCGTTTTTCTTGTAAACGTCGACCGGACACTGTCCCGTCTCGCCGGTGCACACTTCCGGCAAATCGCACTCGTTCGTTGACTCGCGACACACGTGGCCATGTGCTCGCAACTGCGACCAAAACAATATTTTCCCTTGAGTTGCCTCTAGCAACCACGCGGTTTAAATTGAACTTTTCAATTATTTCTCTCATTTCGAGAAAACCCGAAATAAGGAGAAACAATTTTCCTGGCTGCCCTGTAAACGGTGGCGAGGATGGTGCGGAAGCTCGAGACTCGAACGAGTCCTCGTAACGGAATCGCTTTGTTTCTCGTTGAAGGAGCTCAACGAGAGAGGCCATCGCGTCGTAACGATGCGCCGTCATTGGTCCACGAGACGCTATTAGATATAGCTCTCGATTCGTCTCGCGTGGTGATCGTTTTGTTAAGCGCGATGAAACGCGTGAGTTTATAGGAAGCGATTGAGTGCCGCAAATGCCGAGCGCGTTGATCGTTTCACGGTAATACTTGTCGAGCGTTACTGTTTTGCCGATAATAGGCCACGCGGGAAGGCCACATCATGCAATAGCACTAAATTGACGACTGAACGCGCCTACAGATATACGGGGTGTACTAAGTTTCGGGTCGGCAACACGCAGGCTGAATAGATCGTGAAATTTTGAAGGGAAAAGTCCTTAACCATTTTTCTCTCCGGTGCTCCGTTGCTTGGATATCAATCGATAAGCGAGACAGCCTATCCGCAGTGGCGCAGGCAATCGTACACGGAGTGGGGCGCGCCGAGCGCCCAGTAAGGCGCCGCGCGCCACGCCCCAAAACACCGAGCAGCGCACGGGATTGGCTATCATCGATCGATGAATATCTCGGCAACGGTGCGTCGGAGAGAAAAATGGATGAGGACTTTTCTTATCAGAATTTTGCGTTCCATCTCACCTGTGAAGATCAGACCCAAGTCTTGATGTACCTATTCCGTTGATAATACCATATGAGTTATATGTTGATCCAGTTAGCGAGATTCTGTTCGAATCGGAACTCACCTTGCAGTTGCTGCAGCACGGACCAGTAGCGCATTCCGACTCGGATTTAAGATTGCACGTGATTGGATCACAGCATGGATCCAAATCCGGGCACTCCTCCATGGTGCCGCAATCACATTGCTCACCGTCATCAATAACCCTGTTCCCGCACGATCTGAGTGTCACCTGTGTGTTCCGAATACGGATGCGTAACGCGCGTTCCAACGCGGACAGGTGGCGTATCGAGAACGAGATAAATGAAATTACACGAATGGCGACACTGTGCTCGATCAATTTAAAGTGAAAATACGAATTAATCGTGGTCGAGTTCTAACGAGCGTTCCATCGGGAAATTGTTCGCTTGGGTGAGAAAAGAGGTTTTAAGGCGGTTCAAATGTGTTATCGACTAACGTTCAATTTAATTGCTCACACGCGGAACGTGCAAGCCACATCGAGCGCGGCTTCAAATCCACCTTCGGACGAGTGCATTTCTATTTACGTAAATAATTTTTTTCGCAAAAAAATCATGAACCCGGAGGCTCGCTTTGCCAGTTAATAATACGATTTAATCATTTTAGTTTATTATTTA